>OW203768.1:22456043-22757021 GCA_934045905.1 Leuctra nigra | reverse complement strand
AATGGTTCGCACACCTGGGCATCGGGCTGAGGTGCGATAAGTGATAACATGAGAGTGCTGGTGGACACGCGGGTTGTTGAGATCGCGGGTCAAGAGGTCAGCTGGACGCGAGGCAATGGTTCGCACACCTGGGCATCGGGCTGAGGTGCGATAAGTGATAACATGAGAGTGCTGGTGGACACGCGGGTTGTTGAGATCGCGGGTCAAGAGGTCAGCTGGACGCGAGGTAATGGTTCGCACACCTGGGCATCGGGCTGAGGTGCGATAAGTGATAACATGAGAGTGCTGGTGGACACGCGGGTTGTTGAGATCGCGGGTCAAGAGGTCAGCTGGACGTGAGGCAATGGTTCGCACACCTGGGCATCGGGCTGAGGTGCGATAAGTGATAACATGAGAGTGCTGGTGGACACGCGGGTTGTTGAGATCGCGGGTCAAGAGGTCAGCTGGACGCGAGGCAATGGTTCGCACACCTGGGCATCGGGCTGAGGTGCGATAAGTGATAACATGAGAGTGCTGGTGGACACGCGGGTTGTTGAGATCGCGGGTCAAGAGGTCAGCTGGACGCGAGGCAATGGTTCGCACACCTGGGCATCGGGCTGAGGTGCGATAAGTGATAACATGAGAGTGCTGGTGGACACGCGGGTTGTTGAGATCGCGGGTCAAGAGGTCAGCTGGACGCGAGGCAATGGTTCGCACACCTGGGCATCGGGCTGAGGTGCGATAAGTGATAACATGAGAGTGCTGGTGGACACGCGGGTTGTTGAGATCGCGGGTCAAGAGGTCAGCTGGACGCGAGGCAATGGTTCGCACACCTGGGCATCGGGCTGAGGTGCGATAAGTGATAACATGAGAGTGCTGGTGGACACGCGGGTTGTTGAGATCGCGGGTCAAGAGGTCAGCTGGACGCGAGGCAATGGTTCGCACACCTGGGCATCGGGCTGAGGTGCGATAAGTGATAACATGAGAGTGCTGGTGGACACGCGGGTTGTTGAGATCGCGGGTCAAGAGGTCAGCTGGACGCGAGGCAATGGTTCGCACACCTGGGCATCGGGCTGAGGTGCGATAAGTGATAACATGAGAGTGCTGGTGGACACGCGGGTTGTTGAGATCGCGGGTCAAGAGGTCAGCTGGACGCGAGGCGATGGTTCGCACACCTGGGCATCGGGCTGAGGTGCGATAAGTGATAACATGAGAGTGCTGGTGGACACGCGGGTTGTTGAGATCGCGGGTCAAGAGGTCAGCTGGACGCGAGGCGATGGTTCGCACACCTGGGCATCGGGCTGAGGTGCGATAAGTGATAACATGAGAGTGCTGGTGGACACGCGGGTTGTTGAGATCGCGGGTCAAGAGGTCAGCTGGACGCGAGGCGATGGTTCGCACACCTGGGCATCGGGCTGAGGTGCGATAAGTGATAACATGAGAGTGCTGGTGGACACGCGGGTTGTTGAGATCGCGGGTCAAGAGGTCAGCTGGACGCGAGGCAATGGTTCGCACACCTGGGCATCGGGCTGAGGTGCGATAAGTGATAACATGAGAGTGCTGGTGGACACGCGGGTTGTTGAGATCGCGGGTCAAGAGGTCAGCTGGACGCGAGGCAATGGTTCGCACACCTGGGCATCGGGCTGAGGTGCGATAAGTGATAACATGAGAGTGCTGGTGGACACGCGGGTTGTTGAGATCGCGGGTCAAGAGGTCAGCTGGACGCGAGGCAATGGTTCGCACACCTGGGCATCGGGCTGAGGTGCGATAAGTGATAACATGAGAGTGCTGGTGGACACGCGGGTTGTTGAGATCGCGGGTCAAGAGGTCAGCTGGACGCGAGGCGATGGTTCGCACACTTGGGCATCGGGCTGAGGTGCGATAAGTGATAACATGAGAGTGCTGGTGGACACGCGGGTTGTTGAGATCGCGGGTCAAGAGGTCAGCTGGACGCGAGGCAATGGTTCGCACACCTGGGCATCGGGCTGAGGTGCGATAAGTGATAACATGAGAGTGCTGGTGGACACGCGGGTTGTTGAGATCGCGGGTCAAGAGGTCAGCTGGACGCGAGGCAATGGTTCGCACACCTGGGCATCGGGCTGAGGTGCGATAAGTGATAACATGAGAGTGCTGGTGGACACGCGGGTTGTTGAGATCGCGGGTCAAGAGGTCAGCTGGACGCGAGGCAATGGTTCGCACACCTGGGCATCGGGCTGAGGTGCGATAAGTGATAACATGAGAGTGCTGGTGGACACGCGGGTTGTTGAGATCGCGGGTCAAGAGGTCAGCTGGACGCGAGGCAATGGTTCGCACACCTGGGCATCGGGCTGAGGTGCGATAAGTGATAACATGAGAGTGCTGGTGGACACGCGGGTTGTTGAGATCGCGGGTCAAGAGGTCAGCTGGACGCGAGGCAATGGTTCGCACACCTGGGCATCGGGCTGAGGTGCGATAAGTGATAACATGAGAGTGCTGGTGAACACGCGGGTTGTTGAGATCGCGGGTCAAGAGGTCAGCTGGACGCGAGGCAATGGTTCGCACACCTGGGCATCGGGCTGAGGTGCGATAAGTGATAACATGAGAGTGCTGGTGGACACGCGGGTTGTTGAGATCGCGGGTCAAGAGGTCAGCTGGACGCGAGGCAATGGTTCGCACACCTGGGCATCGGGCTGAGGTGCGATAAGTGATAACATGAGAGTGCTGGTGGACACGCGGGTTGTTGAGATCGCGGGTCAAGAGGTCAGCTGGACGTGAGGCAATGGTTCGCACACCTGGGCATCGGGCTGAGGTGCGATAAGTGATAACATGAGAGTGCTGGTGAACACGCGGGTTGTTGAGATCGCGGGTCAAGAGGTCAGCTGGACGCGAGGCAATGGTTCGCACACCTGGGCATCGGGCTGAGGTGCGATAAGTGATAACATGAGAGTGCTGGTGGACACGCGGGTTGTTGAGATCGCGGGTCAAGAGGTCAGCTGGACGCGAGGCAATGGTTCGCACACCTGGGCATCGGGCTGAGGTGCGATAAGTGATAACATGAGAGTGCTGGTGGACACGCGGGTTGTTGAGATCGCGGGTCAAGAGGTCAGCTGGACGTGAGGCAATGGTTCGCACACCTGGGCATCGGGCTGAGGTGCGATAAGTGATAACATGAGAGTGCTGGTGGACACGCGGGTTGTTGAGATCGCGGGTCAAGAGGTCAGCTGGACGCGAGGCAATGGTTCGCACACCTGGGCATCGGGCTGAGGTGCGATAAGTGATAACATGAGAGTGCTGGTGGACACGCGGGTTGTTGAGATCGCGGGTCAAGAGGTCAGCTGGACGCGAGGCAATGGTTCGCACACCTGGGCATCGGGCTGAGGTGCGATAAGTGATAACATGAGAGTGCTGGTGGACACGCGGGTTGTTGAGATCGCGGGTCAAGAGGTCAGCTGGACGCGAGGCAATGGTTCGCACACCTGGGCATCGGGCTGAGGTGCGATAAGTGATAACATGAGAGTGCTGGTGGACACGCGGGTTGTTGAGATCGCGGGTCAAGAGGTCAGCTGGACGCGAGGCAATGGTTCGCACACCTGGGCATCGGGCTGAGGTGCGATAAGTGATAACATGAGAGTGCTGGTGGACACGCGGGTTGTTGAGATCGCGGGTCAAGAGGTCAGCTGGACGCGAGGCAATGGTTCGCACACCTGGGCATCGGGCTGAGGTGCGATAAGTGATAACATGAGAGTGCTGGTGGACACGCGGGTTGTTGAGATCGCGGGTCAAGAGGTCAGCTGGACGCGAGGCAATGGTTCGCACACCTGGGCATCGGGCTGAGGTGCGATAAGTGATAACATGAGAGTGCTGGTGGACACGCGGGTTGTTGAGATCGCGGGTCAAGAGGTCAGCTGGACGCGAGGCGATGGTTCGCACACCTGGGCATCGGGCTGAGGTGCGATAAGTGATAACATGAGAGTGCTGGTGGACACGCGGGTTGTTGAGATCGCGGGTCAAGAGGTCAGCTGGACGCGAGGCGATGGTTCGCACACCTGGGCATCGGGCTGAGGTGCGATAAGTGATAACATGAGAGTGCTGGTGGACACGCGGGTTGTTGAGATCGCGGGTCAAGAGGTCAGCTGGACGCGAGGCAATGGTTCGCACACCTGGGCATCGGGCTGAGGTGCGATAAGTGATAACATGAGAGTGCTGGTGGACACGCGGGTTGTTGAGATCGCGGGTCAAGAGGTCAGCTGGACGCGAGGCAATGGTTCGCACACCTGGGCATCGGGCTGAGGTGCGATAAGTGATAACATGAGAGTGCTGGTGAACACGCGGGTTGTTGAGATCGCGGGTCAAGAGGTCAGCTGGACGCGAGGCAATGGTTCGCACACCTGGGCATCGGGCTGAGGTGCGATAAGTGATAACATGAGAGTGCTGGTGGACACGCGGGTTGTTGAGATCGCGGGTCAAGAGGTCAGCTGGACGCGAGGCAATGGTTCGCACACCTGGGCATCGGGCTGAGGTGCGATAAGTGATAACATGAGAGTGCTGGTGGACACGCGGGTTGTTGAGATCGCGGGTCAAGAGGTCAGCTGGACGCGAGGCAATGGTTCGCACACCTGGGCATCGGGCTGAGGTGCGATAAGTGATAACATGAGAGTGCTGGTGGACACGCGGGTTGTTGAGATCGCGGGTCAAGAGGTCAGCTGGACGCGAGGCAATGGTTCGCACACCTGGGCATCGGGCTGAGGTGCGATAAGTGATAACATGAGAGTGCTGGTGGACACGCGGGTTGTTGAGATCGCGGGTCAAGAGGTCAGCTGGACGCGAGGCAATGGTTCGCACACCTGGGCATCGGGCTGAGGTGCGATAAGTGATAACATGAGAGTGCTGGTGGACACGCGGGTTGTTGAGATCGCGGGTCAAGAGGTCAGCTGGACGTGAGGCAATGGTTCGCACACCTGGGCATCGGGCTGAGGTGCGATAAGTGATAACATGAGAGTGCTGGTGGACACGCGGGTTGTTGAGATCGCGGGTCAAGAGGTCAGCTGGACGCGAGGCAATGGTTCGCACACCTGGGCATCGGGCTGAGGTGCGATAAGTGATAACATGAGAGTGCTGGTGGACACGCGGGTTGTTGAGATCGCGGGTCAAGAGGTCAGCTGGACGCGAGGCAATGGTTCGCACACCTGGGCATCGGGCTGAGGTGCGATAAGTGATAACATGAGAGTGCTGGTGGACACGCGGGTTGTTGAGATCGCGGGTCAAGAGGTCAGCTGGACGCGAGGCGATGGTTCGCACACTTGGGCATCGGGCTGAGGTGCGATAAGTGATAACATGAGAGTGCTGGTGGACACGCGGGTTGTTGAGATCGCGGGTCAAGAGGTCAGCTGGACGCGAGGCAATGGTTCGCACACCTGGGCATCGGGCTGAGGTGCGATAAGTGATAACATGAGAGTGCTGGTGGACACGCGGGTTGTTGAGATCGCGGGTCAAGAGGTCAGCTGGACGCGAGGCAATGGTTCGCACACCTGGGCATCGGGCTGAGGTGCGATAAGTGATAACATGAGAGTGCTGGTGGACACGCGGGTTGTTGAGATCGCGGGTCAAGAGGTCAGCTGGACGCGAGGCAATGGTTCGCACACCTGGGCATCGGGCTGAGGTGCGATAAGTGATAACATGAGAGTGCTGGTGGACACGCGGGTTGTTGAGATCGCGGGTCAAGAGGTCAGCTGGACGCGAGGCAATGGTTCGCACACCTGGGCATCGGGCTGAGGTGCGATAAGTGATAACATGAGAGTGCTGGTGGACACGCGGGTTGTTGAGATCGCGGGTCAAGAGGTCAGCTGGACGCGAGGCAATGGTTCGCACACCTGGGCATCGGGCTGAGGTGCGATAAGTGATAACATGAGAGTGCTGGTGGACACGCGGGTTGTTGAGATCGCGGGTCAAGAGGTCAGCTGGACGCGAGGCAATGGTTCGCACACCTGGGTATCGGGCTGAGGTGCGATAAGTGATAACATGAGAGTGCTGGTGGACACGCGGGTTGTTGAGATCGCGGGTCAAGAGGTCAGCTGGACGCGAGGCAATGGTTCGCACACCTGGGTATCGGGCTGAGGTGCGATAAGTGATAACATGAGAGTGCTGGTGGACACGCGGGTTGTTGAGATCGCGGGTCAAGAGGTCAGCTGGACGCGAGGCAATGGTTCGCACACCTGGGCATCGGGCTGAGGTGCGATAAGTGATAACATGAGAGTGCTGGTGGACACGCGGGTTGTTGAGATCGCGGGTCAAGAGGTCAGCTGGACGCGAGGCGATGGTTCGCACACCTGGGCATCGGGCTGAGGTGCGATAAGTGATAACATGAGAGTGCTGGTGGACACGCGGGTTGTTGAGATCGCGGGTCAAGAGGTCAGCTGGACGCGAGGCAATGGTTCGCACACCTGGGCATCGGGCTGAGGTGCGATAAGTGATAACATGAGAGTGCTGGTGGACACGCGGGTTGTTGAGATCGCGGGTCAAGAGGTCAGCTGGACGCGAGGCGATGGTTCGCACACCTGGGCATCGGGCTGAGGTGCGATAAGTGATAACATGAGAGTGCTGGTGGACACGCGGGTTGTTGAGATCGCGGGTCAAGAGGTCAGCTGGACGCGAGGCAATGGTTCGCACACCTGGGCATCGGGCTGAGGTGCGATAAGTGATAACATGAGAGTGCTGGTGGACACGCGGGTTGTTGAGATCGCGGGTCAAGAGGTCAGCTGGACGCGAGGCAATGGTTCGCACACCTGGGCATCGGGCTGAGGTGCGATAAGTGATAACATGAGAGTGCTGGTGGACACGCGGGTTGTTGAGATCGCGGGTCAAGAGGTCAGCTGGACGCGAGGCAATGGTTCGCACACCTGGGCATCGGGCTGAGGTGCGATAAGTGATAACATGAGAGTGCTGGTGGACACGCGGGTTGTTGAGATCGCGGGTCAAGAGGTCAGCTGGACGCGAGGCAATGGTTCGCACACCTGGGCATCGGGCTGAGGTGCGATAAGTGATAACATGAGAGTGCTGGTGGACACGCGGGTTGTTGAGATCGCGGGTCAAGAGGTCAGCTGGACGCGAGGCAATGGTTCGCACACCTGGGCATCGGGCTGAGGTGCGATAAGTGATAACATGAGAGTGCTGGTGGACACGCGGGTTGTTGAGATCGCGGGTCAAGAGGTCAGCTGGACGCGAGGCAATGGTTCGCACACCTGGGCATCGGGCTGAGGTGCGATAAGTGATAACATGAGAGTGCTGGTGGACACGCGGGTTGTTGAGATCGCGGGTCAAGAGGTCAGCTGGACGCGAGGCAATGGTTCGCACACCTGGGCATCGGGCTGAGGTGCGATAAGTGATAACATGAGAGTGCTGGTGGACACGCGGGTTGTTGAGATCGCGGGTCAAGAGGTCAGCTGGACGCGAGGCAATGGTTCGCACACCTGGGCATCGGGCTGAGGTGCGATAAGTGATAACATGAGAGTGCTGGTGGACACGCGGGTTGTTGAGATCGCGGGTCAAGAGGTCAGCTGGACGCGAGGCAATGGTTCGCACACCTGGGCATCGGGCTGAGGTGCGATAAGTGATAACATGAGAGTGCTGGTGGACACGCGGGTTGTTGAGATCGCGGGTCAAGAGGTCAGCTGGACGCGAGGCAATGGTTCGCACACCTGGGCATCGGGCTGAGGTGCGATAAGTGATAACATGAGAGTGCTGGTGGACACGCGGGTTGTTGAGATCGCGGGTCAAGAGGTCAGCTGGACGCGAGGCAATGGTTCGCACACCTGGGCATCGGGCTGAGGTGCGATAAGTGATAACATGAGAGTGCTGGTGGACACGCGGGTTGTTGAGATCGCGGGTCAAGAGGTCAGCTGGACGCGAGGTAATGGTTCGCACACCTGGGCATCGGGCTGAGGTGCGATAAGTGATAACATGAGAGTGCTGGTGGACACGCGGGTTGTTGAGATCGCGGGTCAAGAGGTCAGCTGGACGCGAGGCAATGGTTCGCACACCTGGGCATCGGGCTGAGGTGCGATAAGTGATAACATGAGAGTGCTGGTGGACACGCGGGTTGTTGAGATCGCGGGTCAAGAGGTCAGCTGGACGCGAGGCAATGGTTCGCACACCTGGGCATCGGGCTGAGGTGCGATAAGTGATAACATGAGAGTGCTGGTGAACACGCGGGTTGTTGAGATCGCGGGTCAAGAGGTCAGCTGGACGCGAGGCAATGGTTCGCACACCTGGGCATCGGGCTGAGGTGCGATAAGTGATAACATGAGAGTGCTGGTGGACACGCGGGTTGTTGAGATCGCGGGTCAAGAGGTCAGCTGGACGCGAGGCAATGGTTCGCACACCTGGGCATCGGGCTGAGGTGCGATAAGTGATAACATGAGAGTGCTGGTGGACACGCGGGTTGTTGAGATCGCGGGTCAAGAGGTCAGCTGGACGCGAGGCAATGGTTCGCACACCTGGGCATCGGGCTGAGGTGCGATAAGTGATAACATGAGAGTGCTGGTGGACACGCGGGTTGTTGAGATCGCGGGTCAAGAGGTCAGCTGGACGCGAGGCAATGGTTCGCACACCTGGGCATCGGGCTGAGGTGCGATAAGTGATAACATGAGAGTGCTGGTGGACACGCGGGTTGTTGAGATCGCGGGTCAAGAGGTCAGCTGGACGCGAGGCAATGGTTCGCACACCTGGGCATCGGGCTGAGGTGCGATAAGTGATAACATGAGAGTGCTGGTGAACACGCGGGTTGTTGAGATCGCGGGTCAAGAGGTCAGCTGGACGCGAGGCAATGGTTCGCACACCTGGGCATCGGGCTGAGGTGCGATAAGTGATAACATGAGAGTGCTGGTGGACACGCGGGTTGTTGAGATCGCGGGTCAAGAGGTCAGCTGGACGCGAGGCAATGGTTCGCACACTTGGGCATCGGGCTGAGGTGCGATACAAGACGTTTACCTGGATGGTTGAGCTTTTTCTCCTCTTAGAGCCGGTTACTCTTTGCGTTTAGCTGGGTTAAAATCTAGTTAGAAGAATTATTGCTAAGGTATTACCAAAGATATTATTAAAACTTAATATATTTGGTATTGCGTACGAATAATAGAGACCTTTTAGAGACATCGGAAAGAGCGGAAACGAAATATCTAACATTTATTTCAAGAAATTTGACAAATATTTCCAAACACGCCGAAAATGTACGTAAAAGGTCAATAACTTTCGAAGTTATAACGACATAAAATTATATAACAAACAATTATAATATATAGCGACAAAAATTTACAAAAACACCTAAATGTGGTCGCTATGACCATGCAAAATTTGAAGGGGGTCTAACAGTTCCAGTTTTAATTTTCAAAAGTTCACATGATCCTGTTCAAAAACTGTACACGTGACCGATTAGATTAAATAAGTATGTATGCAAAATGTTAGATCGATTGGTTTGATAGGTTTGAACACAGAACAACGTGATGACTGATGAATGTTACTTGGAAGCTGTGTATGGAGTATGGACGCATGATTTACATCAGGAAATTGAGTCTTCTAACTTATTCTTGCTATCATGGAACACTAAGTTGTCAGATGCTAATTGTCACGTTGCAATTCCCAGATATGTACAATCATGCCATTTTACCAGCAGGTTGACAGCAGTCCAACTTTTACTCACGAATAATTCCGCGCCAATTCAACGTTTCATCAGAATGCTTACTTCGAAGATCAAGATCACTTCATTAAATATTGATATGGCTGATGAATGATTAATTCAATGTTTACGTAATTAGTTCTTGATGCTTTATGCCCCCAATAAAGAAGATATTCCTAAGATTATCGCTATATGCAATAAAGTTCTTGCAATAACACATCTACGTTCTTGATCTTTAATTAATAATTATCACTCACTCACAATAGCCAAATACAAAACACTTGGTGTTATATGTAACCATATGTAACTCTACCTGGGCTTATATTTGAGCAATTATGAACTTTTTTGGGGAGATATGTGTATTTGTTTAGTCCATATGCTATTTGTAAAAATGTACTTGATTAAGAGGGTCTTGAATGTTGACTGACATACGTTTGTCTTGTTGCAGAGTGTGACCACCGGAGGTCGCCTGCGTGTCATCGACATGGAGCGCCCTCTGACGACCAAGTTCGACCCGTCGCGCACCCCGAGCAAGCTCTACACCGAGTACGCCAAGCCGGCGCTGGTCGTCGAGCAGAACCACCACATCGTGCCGTCCAACATCCAGTCCTACCTCGACAACACCGAGCCCATCTACCAGAACGAGGCGCCCAAGAAGTTCTACGAGCTGGTGACCCCGCAGAAGTTCACCAAGCCCGTCAACTCGCCGATCAAAACCTCGGAGAGTTTCAAGAGTCCGTTCGTCGCGAGGCCGGAAGCTCAAGTCCCTTCGTCGCCGGATGTGAAGGAGGAGAAGAAGAAGAAGTGGTCGTTGGGCGGATTGTTTCGCCGCAGGAAGAAAGGCTCCGAGAGCGAGTCGAGTTCTCAAGAAGAGGACCAGAAGCTCGGATTCTTGGCTCGTAGACGATCTCGTCGGGAGAAGCGGAAGCAGCGTAAAGCGGCCGGGTTCGACGTCGTCATCAAGCCGCGTCAGACGACTCCCGTGGAGCTGAGTCCGGACTCGCTGAAGACTCCGGAGTTGTCCCCCGGATCTCTGACCGGGAGTCACGACCGCCTGTATTCCAGCAGCGAGGGACTGAGCCGCAGAGAACGTCGCTCCGTCATCAAACAGCGAGCCGAAGCTCTGAGACCTCGAGGTTCCAGCTCCGACGAGAGCACTTCGCTGCATCGATCAGGGTCACTGAACCGAAGGTCGAGGTATGCGCGTACAGAGCGATACATCAAGCGACTGTCGCGGGAGGAGGAGGCCGTGCTAGCGCGTGAAGCTGTGCAGCGTGGATACATCGACAGCGCCACGCCGAGTCCAGGCCAGAGTCCTCAGGTTCGCCCGCGCATCCCGCATCATCCGAGCCTCTCAAACCCGGCCTCGCTCGAACGCAGAGCTCCGGCTGTCCGCTCATCCAAGTGCAACCCTCTGCCGCCGCACCAGCGCAGTCTGTCGTACGACAACGACATTCATCGTATCAACGCTGCTCCGTCGTACGACAATGGCGTTCATCGGCTTAACACTGCTCCATCATACGACAACGAAATCCATCGTCTAAATGCCACTCCGACATACGACAACGAGAGCCATCATCTGAACTCCGCTCCATCGCCCGAGAGTGTCATGATCGTGCAGTTCCCGGTGGCAAGGTTGTTCCAAGGTCGCAAGCCGGGACCTCCTCCCCCTCCCCCCCGCGATCCCATGCGCAGAGTGACGCCGCAAGACCCGGGCAGACCTATGTCGTACGCCTTCGACGACACGATCCGGCGCACGCAAGGCGGCTCGTTCTTGAGCCTGAACAACCAGCCGATGAGCTCAGACATGACGAGGACCAACTCCGTGGAGCAAGTGAGACAGCGGCAACGTCCCGCCTCCGTGACGCCCGTCGGCCGACGACAGGCCTTCCAGTACTTCGCCGACCAGACTCCGCGGTCGAGGAAGCCGATCCACATCCAAGCCAGTCCCGAGCCGCACCACGAGCCGATGAGCGACTCTCAGGCTGTCGTCATCAAACCTCCGCCGTCGCGACATCCGGTGTCGCAAGCCTCGGAGTTCTGGCGGCAGAAGGAGCTGGAGGCTCAGCGCTCGCCCAGCCTCAAGGTGAAGTCCATTCGCACGGACTCGCTCAGCTCCCTCGGCAGCGATGCGTCCACCGAGTCTCTGGAGCGACGGAAGGAGCGGCCGCTGTCGATCGTCGTGGAGAGACCCGAGGTCAAGGTCACGGCAAAGTTGAAGTGTCTTCCCAATGCCAGGTTCAGTCAGAGCGACGGCTTGAAGCCGGCTGACGGCACGCCCAAGACGAAGTCACCGCAAGACGTCAGAGTGAAGGTGACGGAAATTACAGTGAAGCCAGTCGAGAAGCCGAAGCTGTCTGCGTTGAAGTCCAATCCAATATCCGTGGAGACTTGTCCCAAGTTCATGTCAACTCCTATTGATTACTCCACCAAGGCTCTACCTGAACCTCGCCTTACATCACCTGCTATTCTCAGCTCATCTCACAAGCTGAAGTCGACCTACCTGGAGCCTGCGTCATCTTCTGTCCCTGCTTCAAGCCTGAAGGTCATGCCGACCCCTGCCGAGTACAAGACCCCCTCCCCTCCCGCCCCGCCAGTACGTCGCTTCTCCCGCCAGCTCTCCAGCTCCAGTCTGGAGGAGCCTCGCCAGAGCAACCTGGAGGAGGCTCTGGACGAACTGGAGGCGATCTATCAGAGTCTGCGGCTCGGAGACGAGGACCTTCTGGACCGAGCGGAGCGTCGCGATCTTCCGACCAAGTTCCAGCTGAGGGAGAGTCTGCCGGGGTCCATGTCGGACTCGGGCTACGACCTGACTCCGAACACGGTCCGCCGTCGTGCGCCGCCGTCCAAGCGGTCCGGGATTCCCGACAAGGTCACCGACGACATGGCGTACCGGAGACTCCATCCGAAGGACCGACCTAACTCTCAGAACATCGTGTCTCAAGCAGGCAGCTTCCTGTTGACGTCGCCCGTGCTGAGTCAAGCGTCCAGCATCACCCACCTGGACCAGGATCATTCGAGCAACGAGCCGGACATCACCTTCGACGACGTCGTGTACAGAAACATCCGCCACGCCAACAATACACTGAAGATCAGCGACACGCAGCTTCCGTTCGGCATTCCGATCGGTCCAGTGACGCCGTCGCCGAATAGCGACTACCTCCATTCTAAGCCCTCGGAGAGATATCGTCCCACGTTCAAGCCGAGAAGAACACCCGATGTTGTTAACGACGATCTCGCTTACAGAAACCTGCGTAAAGACAACTCGAAAGAATCATCGCTGTTGACTGCAGTTGAGACGGCGCTTCACAACGCTCGGTTGAAAGACAGTAACTTCTCGTTGAGGAAACGCCGAGCCGTGAGGTCGTTGTCCGCTAATCTCCCGAGCCTCATCGGGCAAGACAAGACGCTCTCGATCATCGACATAAATCCTCCCGAGTCCAGCAACTTCGAGAAGGCCCAGAGCCTGACGCACTTGCCGGACGCGCTGGAGATCGCGGCTAAGATCCTAGAGGGCAAGGAAGTGATCGGGGGCGGCTCCTCACACCGCTGGGCCAACGGCTCGGCCAAGAGCTCCGACAGAAACTCTCTCGGAATGTCAACAAGCACGGAGACACTGACCGACAGTCGAGCCAACTTGTCGCTCTGCCAAGACAACAGGAATAAACGAAATAGTTGGCAGCAGAAACTGAGAGTGAACATTCCCACGGAGGCGAGACTCCCGCCGAGTGAGCGGAGGCTGGACCAGAACGTCTTGCCTCCAGCGTCCGTCGACACGTCTCAAGCGAGCACCACGGAGTCCAGTCCCGTGTTGAAGACCACGATCTACGAGCACAGCGGCGGACTGCCGATCCCAGACTCCGTGCCCGGTTCGCCGCTGGACGAGGCGCAGTTGGAGGATCTGTTGTCGGCGTTGGCGCGTGAGGCGAGAGTGACGAGCGAGCAGTTGGGTCGACAGCTAGCCGGGTTCGAGGCCAAGGTCGCCAGCGAGCAGCACGCGAAGAAGCTGGGCGGTTTCGAAGCCAAGGTCGCCAGCGAGCACTTGGCCAAGCAGCGAGCTGGGTACGAGGCCCGAGTGACGAGCGAGGACATCTCGGACGATAGTCTCGACTCTTTCTGTCGAGATCTCCTGGACGCAAAGTCACTCTCCGACATGGAACAACCCAAACCAGCTTCCAAGAACGAAATTATGAAAACTGCTGACAAAATCGAAAATACCAAACCAACTTCCATCATGGATCAACTAACAAAAACCACTTCCAGAGTCGAGCACATCAAATCATCCTCCACTGATGATGATACTAAACAAACGTACAAAGATGAAACCACAAAACCAATTTCCAAAGATGAACATATCAAACCAACTCCCAAAGATGACAAAGTTAAACCATCCTCAAAAGCAGAACCCACAAAACCTATTTCCAAAATCGAAGATACAAAAGCCACCTCAAAAGTTGTTGAAACTAAGACGACCTCCACTGATGAAGATGCAACTCCCAAATGCTCGCCATCCAAACCCGTTGTCGAAGTTGAAATCAAGCCTGCGGTTGTGGAACCCGTTGCTGCCCCTCGACGAGCGACCGTCGAATCATCCGACCAACCCAACCCCCGCATCGCCTCCATCATCAACGAGATGGATCCATCCGTGACGTTGGACGAGTTCATCACCTCCTTCCACGTTCCGGTGACGGCCGCTTCGTCGTCCGCGCCGCTTGAGCCGCTTCACATCTACGAGTCGGACTCCGAGGACCAGGAGGTGGAGGCGATCTTGAGCCACGGACGGCGGGAAGAGGGCGGTGCCTCCAAGGAAGGTACTTCCACGCGCATGCGATGGCTCGGACAGGAGCCCCGGCACGTGCTCATGGCCTGCACCTACTGCATTGCTTGCACCCAGCAGATGATTGGCTTGGACTGGCTCACTGCACTCGGCATTCTTCTAGCGATAGTGGCTCTCTTAGCCTTGATCATGTTGTATCGATAACGTTGTGATGCGTGGATTAACATTGCCATGAACTTAATCAAATGCTTACATTGTAACATGTGTGATTAGTGGATAGAACTACCTTCGTCAATCACTCTCTTCGCACCCTACTCCTGCCCTTCGATGGGAAAATTATAGTAACTTGCATAAAAAGCGTTCAATAACATATCAATTTCCAAAGAATTCTAACTTTTAAGTCAAAATCATTTTTTAATTCTGTATACCTCAGGAGTAGAATGCCTGATGTCCATTTTAATAAATTTTGAGGTGAGCTCAAAGACCAGTCATTCTACTTTCATCGTACCTTTAAGAGGCAGACGGAAGGCAACGAGAATCGCACGGTTTGTCAGAGCGTTTTTTGAAATTTTGTCTTCCCACTAAATAATTTTAAAAAATCAGAGAGTAACGACCCATAACAGCCCAATAGACTAAATAATGCCGCACACTGGAGTACTTTATGACCTCTGGTGCGACCTCGAAGTGTTAAATACAATTATTTTACTAAAAATATCGTATTTAACACCATAGTCCTCTAGCTAGTACCAGACCTCTAGCACCAGAGGTCATAATGAACTCCAGTGTGCGGCATTATTTAGTCTATTGGGCTGTTATTGGTCGTTACTATCTGATTTTTTAAAATTATTAAACACAAATGGGAAGACAAAATTTAAAAAAAACGCTCTGACAAACCGTGCGATTCCCGTTCGCTTCCGTTTGCCTCTCAAAAGAGAATTTCAATGTAACTGTATTAGTTGACTTCAGTCAAATTGTAATTTATAGAGCTTATTACATGATTCCAAAAGTGTTTGCTGTTAAATCGAGAAAAGGGACATCGAGCCTTCTACTCCTGAGGTACAAGATTAACCATTTGCGAATCATCTCCATAAAAATGCTTTTGTCGAAGAGCAGAGGGGAAAGAAGAGGGTAGATGAAGAAGGTAGCTTTTGTTAGAAACTTATTCGAGGCCGGTTGTATGACGTATTTGTAGATCAGAAAACTACAAATACTAAAGGATTAATAAATCACCTAGTCATATATTGGCCGTTTGATTCCGCTTTGTCATGACTTCATAACACATAACGTTCATAATAATCCATAGTTTCTTGTCCAAAGAGTTTTATACGGAAGTATCATAATATTTTCAACTTGCCTGATTATACCAAATTTCCCAGTACAAGTATTATTTTTAATAGTAGTGAAAGATAATAACTAACAAAATTGTAGTTTTGTACCGCAAAATTACGTAATTTTTGGCACGCAGAGGATGAAAAGCGGCCGTGCGTTTCTTCGAAATTAGTTTCGATTAATTTCTAGTTGATAATATTGAGTTTGGCTCTCCTCTGCCTTCACTACTTGAACAGCTCAATCTCAAACATTCCCACAGAAGTAGTCAGTAATTGGAAGCGATTTACGATACTGAGAGCACGCACATCACGCGTAGTTACCACCCAAGACATCGTTGTCAAAGCTCGACATTCCTCCAGAGTATGGAAATTACTTGAAATATGTTAAATACTTAATTATCGAATATATTAAGACATAAATATAGTTTTATTATTTGTTTATGGAAAGGGGATACGTTGATGAATATAAATTTGCCATTGAAATTGTTGCCACGAGGACATTTTTGTGTCAATTTAAAATACTGTTGAAAGTATCAAACCTAATTTTAATATCAACAAAATATATACACAATTTTCAGAAAAGATAATACTTATCTCCGACAAATCTTTTTTGAAACATTTGTTGTGTATGTTTGGGTACACGCTAAATCACCTTTTTTATCGTACTTTTATCACATATTATGTATTGTATATTAGAAAAGCCATCGCTTATTGTTGCCAAAGGTGAACATATCTAGATCCTAGAGTAATACTTAGATTGTATCATTGTAAGTAATTAATTAATAATAATCCTCTTACATTCACTACACTAGCAAGTAAATGTTCTCAATTACACTAATTAACACTGAATTCAGAGAGGAATGTTGATTAGAATTTAATTCCAACAAGCAAATTTCCCTCCGTGAATGAAAAACCGCACACGAAACTGCATGGCTTCGTAATTTCTATTTTACAATCGTACAAGAGATGAAAGAAGTAATTGATGAATCAGAGAAAGCCGATCGATTATGCATTCTTGTGCACGCGCTATGACTGTAAAATACCTGGCCATTATCGTTCTATAACCAATGTTAAATACCTAGTTGTAATGTAATATTATCCAGCTGTATGTAAATGTATAGTTGCGTCACTTGGAGAGAAGACAGTTTGATCAAAACTCATAACATAATTATTCCTCCGATTACAAGACTTCAATGCGATGAACCCTTGACAGGAAGCACAATATTCAAACGTGTTTTCTTGGTATTGAATAACATAATAATATATTCTTACAGCTGGTCGCTGCAAAGTGACCTTCTGAATCATGTAGTGAGGCTAAATATTATGCTTATTTCAACACACTTTTGTCTGTGAATTTTAAAGCTTATTTCAATATTTATCTAGGTATATTGGCGTACACAAGGGAGGGGCAAGAATGGTCTTAGAATTCTACAAACACCGAAAATTACGTAACCTACCAAAACATAGATTATGATTTGAGGCCACAGTTTGCAGTTTGCACAAAAACTGTGCAGTTTGCACAGTTTTTAGGTTTCCAGTAAAGTGAAACCTTTGGTGAAACTTTCCTGATTTGATTAATAAGTTACGGTTTGGTTTCTGGATGTGTTATTTTAATCATAGATAGTATAGGAAAATGCAGCACAATTTTAATATAGAACCCATTTTTAAAAGTTTGTATGTGGCATGTTCAAAATAAACTAGAGTTAAAATATAAAAAAATCGGGGGCTGTGACCTCACAGGCTTAGGGTTCCTTCCCAGCCCATTTGTCTTTCAAAATCCTCCCCCTAACTTGCTAGACCCAAGTATAGTTAGTTAATCAATGAATGTCCAAAAAAATGATGATCGTACTTCAAGGGGAATCTAGTAAAAGTTTATTGTTTTAAAGGTTATGTTTGCGTAAGATTCTTTTCTACGTGAGTTGAAAGTTCGTGTCTTCTCTCTGTGTGTCGTGTAATATGATGAGCACTGTATGTAACCTAGTGTACAGTACGTCCAGTGAGCGTGTAGCCAGTTCAGCAAATGCTGTGTAAAATTCAACAATGGGTTTAGCTTGTAATCCTGAGTGTTTTGACGCGTGTGCGGTTGTAAATATCTCTCAACGACTGCAGGTGTTCTGAAAAGGGTTGTTTTGTTGTGGTGCCAAATATCTTTCAATGCAGTTGGCTTTTAAAATTCAAGGAAAGTTGTTTAAAGTGGTAACAGTGTAGGTGGAAGGGGTGGCAGGTCATAAAAAGAGTTGTATCTTGTCAGAGCTTAACGGTCGAACAAGGGTCGAATAATACTGCTCATCTTATGAAAGGAAAGGCTACACGCTCGCTGGACGTACTATATCTTCACCCTGCAACAGCATGTAGCATGTACAGTCACGTTGAGATAAGTGCAACATTATGATGATGTAATAAAGATATGTTTATTCGCACTGCACGTAGTTATTCCTTGCTCTCAACCCTTCAATCCTCACTCAGGCAGAGTAAAGCAACAAGGCACAACATTTCTGTTTCTGAATTTCATATTTTCAATCCCTCCTTTCTTCCCTAAAATGTTAGATCAGTATTCAGTATGTCTTCATATCTTCATTCAGTTTTTAAAATTGCGAAAATGCAATTAGTAAACTATGACAACCTCCAGCCTAATCGTAAGAACTTCTGGCACTTTAGCATAAGACTTGCCCACAAGTAATGAAATATAAGTGATCAATTCCAATTCAGATATTGTGTCAAGGAAACTTTGTAGGTTCGAATAACAATTCATTCAGAATAGTTGTCTTTATATGGCCATAGGTTTTACATACCTAGTTGTCGACTTGTTAAATTATTCAAATTCATTTTTTTATTTATGACTTCTGAACTAAATTTGCTATGAATTGTATTCGAATCTAATAAATAATACACTCTTTTTCAATGTGTAATTTGATTTGATTTTTGATGTACTACAATATAGCTATTTTTGAGCTCATGATTGACCCTTGATATTGTCGTCCTAAGTTATACAAATTAAGTGACACAACTCCAGCTGTCACTGTACACGTGTTTTTGAAACCTAACCTCACTCTAGCCGGCCAATACAACTGTCATGTCATCCCTAACCTCACTCCTACCTTCTAGCCGGCAATTACAACTGTCAGTGTCATGTCATCTTTAACCTCACTCCTACCTTCTAGCCGGCCATTACAACGGTCATGTCATCTTCAACCTCACTCCTCTAGCCGGCCGAGTAAGGCACGTCATCATGATGACGTATCATCTCTAACCCGTGTTCTCTGGATGTTATAGGTGCCACCTGCTAGCCCCTGACACTGTCACTCATCTGGCACGTGTCCTTTGCACGTGTCAGAGCTAAGGTAACTGTTTTCCTGGTGCTTCGACTAGTACCTAGCTTGCTGCATTGCATGACGCACTCTGTAGACCTTGACTCGGTTGCAGTTGCACTTACATATTAGATCATGAACGAATCATGTTGAGATTGTATGCTTCCTGAGTAGGAAGGAACTGATACTAATAGATTTTTTATTCGGTTTTTGAGAAAAATTAACTGATTAATATCTGACATTTTCTACTTTAGTTTCTGACAAAATAATTCAAATTTTGCTATGGCATGTTGTTCACAACAATATTTTTCGACAATTATCTTCGTTAAATCTGTATAGCTACCTCTGTGGTAGAAGGCCCGATGTCCATTTTATCGAATTTGCGTTTCATACTTTTGGAATGATATACTCTTGCTCATCAATAATTGTCATTTGACTGATATCAGCAAATATTGTTGTATTGGCTTAATGATTGGATGAGACAGAAAAACTCACCTAAAAAATTACTGAAATGGATATCAGGCCTTCTATTCTAATGTGCATAAATGTTTGTCTACTTATTTCTGTATATCAACATTCCTTCATAGGCTACTTTTTATCTAACATAATGCAATATGATATACAATGACATTTGAATGCAGCCAGATAATTTGAGGTAATTTTGGAACGAAACATATTATCAAGTAATTCATACGTATGTATAATCTGAACAGCAGCAGCGTGATTGTTCTGTGTCCTTGAGGTAGGTCTGCATGCGTGTTTCTTCCATGTATGCACAACGGCACGATGTGGTTCGAAAGCGATGAGACGAATCTTGACCTGATATCACGCCGCTTTCCATCAAGACTTGACATGGATCTGTTCTCGATCACATGCTGTCTTGTCTCTCTGGACAAACCACCCGCTCCTCTGTCTCGTTTCACCCTTGAGTATGGACCCAAGGGTTTCACGTCGCAAGGTTCTGCAACTAATGCCACAGGATGATGAGGGATGAAAATGTCAAATTGCAACTATTTGCCGAACATATTCAACACCGCATAATAGTTGTCACTACCTTATGAAGCATTTTTATCAAGAGCTACTATTTATGGCTACTGATTTATACATCTCCATATGTTTAGAAGAATAAATATTAATTTTCGCGGGGGTATTGTCTCCGCACCCCATTACTTTAACATACTTTTTTACATTAATAGATACATTGGATTTTACAATTGCATTCCTGGATTTTTATAGATTGTTACAAAAATAATTGTATTTCCATACAATGCGTCTACTATTGGCCTACTTATTTTATAAATAATGATTTTCCCATCTTTACAACCATTTTGCGTAATTTCAGTGACCTAAATGCGAGTGTCAGCCCTGTAGTGACGGTGGGAAGGAGGCGGTCGTAGACTATTAGTAGAGACCCTAACAACATTTTCCTCTCGACTGAGGGAATTACCACAAAAATACATTTTTTTTGTCTGTGGCTTAACGTCGCACTGTTTTGCAGCGAGGCTAATGGCGCCGGAAAAAAATACAAAAAAATACATCCTGCCATGTAAGATGGCATGGGGATTTGAACCTGAAACCCCCGAAGTACCTGAACAAGTTGTTTCATGACTTTTATCTTCAAGTTAATATTTTTGAGTTAGCATAGCGAGCGTCACCACGGTGCTCTTATGGCACTTTCTCTGTGTGTTTTTTGTTTGTCGTCACACCCCAGGTCAAACCGCTCAAGCAATCAATCTGAAATTTTGTACACATACTAACGTACTCTATGCGGTCCCTGGGATCGTTTTTGAACGGGATCCCGTGATTGGTTCAAATTTTACAAAAATTATCTTTCGATTGGTTTGTTTTATCAATTTGAAATTTTGACAAGTCATTACCACTAACATTTTACCCAATCATACAAAGTTTCAGCCAAATCCTTCCATTGGTTAAAATTTAAAAAAATCTTTCATATGATTTTTGAAATTTAAACTAGAACCGTATGACCGATCAACTTTAAACTTTGCATGGTCATTGGGACCAACATTATCTGTATTTTTGAAAATTTTTAGACTTATCTGTGTTTAAATCCAAACGTTATTGACATTTTACTGATATTTTGCGTGTTATCTGTAAAATTTCTCGAAAATGTTGATCACAGCTACTTCGACTCTTTATAGTTCCAAGGTAGTTAGAGCAGAAACTTTCAAACGTATGAAACTGATATGACCGTTCAACAGATCGATCTAATATTGTGTAAGTACACACACTTTTATCATATGAGTGGTCCCAGGTATATTTTTTTTAAATATATCCTATGATTTTTGAATTTTAACAAGGAACATTTTTATCATAAAGGTTCAATCGATCAACTTAAAACTTTGCATGGTTATTGGGACTAATACTTCAGGAATATTTGGAGATTTTTATGCCTACAAGTCTGACGGATTTCAAGAATTATTGGATTTTAATGATATTTTCGATAGACATATTTTCGGTTCGAGGTGCTGCGCGTGTCCGTACTCGCTCATCAACGCGTTATACAGAGCGTTTTCCTAGTAATAATTTTCGGATTCCACCATCTATGTTGAGAAACAACACTTGGTTGCCAGACCGCACCCCAACCCTCCCCTCCCCCACCCCCTAACACCCCCCGCGGGTCATGCTGTGTTCCAGCGTCCTATAGGCGCCATCATAATCTTGCAAGAGGCGCCATGTCTCAAACTTGCCCTAAATATACAGGCCTTCTGATCTTAGATACACAGTTTTACTTGAAAACGACAACGAAATGGAATTCATCTTTCTCACAAAAACTGTCGGCCCCCAAACATACACGATTATTATTGAGGAAAAATTAGTTACTAGTGTCAGAATTATACGGATATCTATTTTAATGATTATACAACATATTTTGCTCTTGGTTGCAACTTTGCATGTTTTTTTCAAATATTATTAAATTATAATTAATCAAATCAAAATGAAAAAATTATCAACTTCAAATATGAATTTGGTTGTTGTTTTTACTAAGGTGAAATCTGCATTCCAACTTTCTTACAAGGTATTGTATCACGTAATTTAGGCTTTATGTGTAAATATTTACTGGCTGTATTTACCACAAACACGGTAATAATAAAACTGGAGCAATTACTTTTCAAATGAGATTGTCTATCTGTATTGGTAGGTTTCACAATTGCTCTCGCATACCTGAGTTTTTGTCTGCGAACATGAATTATTAATTGCGTAATTCAGTAAAGATCTTTAGGCAAGTTACATAACTTCTTACGGCTGTATTTCTAGTTTGGCATAATTGTACATTAAAACTCTCGGATAATGAAGCCCGATCTTTACCGGGAAGGTAGGCAACCAAAGTAAAGCGTGTGTATTGCGTGCTGCCTAACTCTAAGGTGCAACTATCCACAACGGCTTTCTACTGTGTCGTCACATGTTTCTGTGATATGTAAACATGGATGACATGTTTCTGGCACATGTAAACATGGATGACATGGTGTGTGACATGTACAGTGATGTAGTTGTGATGTGAGAGTAACATGGGAGGAAATAGTGATTACCAAGATGACCTGATGTCGTTAGGGAGTTGAATATGCTTAGATAGTCGAAAGTATAAGTCAGTTATGAGATATTGAGTATTAAGCTGGCTTTCCATGATCCGTCATCTTCCGTCAACGTCCGACACCGTCCGACGAAAACGACCACGTGACCCGTCTCGACCAATCCCTCGCCGTCCGAGATTTTTGGGGATGGCTCTGATTGGTCGAGACGGGTCACGTGGTCGTTTTCGTCGGACGGTGTCGGACGTTGACGGAAGATAACGGAGCATGGAAAGCCAGCATTAGAAGGTGTTGTATCGTATGCCGCGTTTGATTCGACTGATGTGTGGGAATCGTCAAATACGTTAATTCGGATGTATCGAATGTATGCCCCAATATGCCCCCCCCCCCCCTTGTGAATGGGGCAAATGGTGCGACAGGTTTTGAAATTTTGATGGTTCGTTAAGCCTACTCAATATTTTAATACATTCGTTTCATTTCTGTTCAACATTTCAATGTCTGATTATAGTGATTAATGATTATCATTAAACTCTATAAATACACTCTTAATTGCTACAGCCACGGATAATGAAGTTCGCTCGCTTTTGTTGCGGATTTTACAAATGAAAAGTTTCACTCTTACTCATCAGAATTTGTGCTGTGGCGTACTGCCACAAATTTATATTTTTTTCTGCACCCTTGGTTTTATGTCCTATGTTAGTTTTTCAATTAGTTACAAGCCTCGTCTGTGGTTACATCATTTCAGAAATAGGGTCCATTATTTATCTGAAACTTTCACTTGATTTAGGGGATTTACATGCTGTGTTGAATTCAGACATTTTAGCCGGGGGGGGGGGGGAGGGCAAAATTATTATTATATCAAAAATAAAGACATACATATGATACATAATATGCTGGACTCAAGAGGGAATCTGAGGGCTTTGCCCCCCCCCCCCTCCTAGCACACTCCCGCGCATAGAAATTTTTGAAAACTGCAGACTATCTAGATTAGTTTAAAATCATTTTAGAGAATGTTGGGTATGTCAGATAGATATGCAATCTAAAGGAGGTCTAGAATAGCAAGATTGACTGTGCAAAAGGTGTCCAAGTGGGGGAAATATTAGCGTTTGAAAAATGTTTTGGAGAATATGAGGGTACTTGCATCAGACAGAAATATTCCCTACCAACATTAGCCACATGATTTGATATATGACAACAGTTTTAAGATGTTTCTCTGTAATTTAAAATTACGACTTATTTGTGAATTAAAATAAGTACAGAAGAAAGTGTCTATGGAAATAGAGTTATTCAGATTCAGATTTTTCCCTGAATCCCGGGGGGGGGGGGGGGCAATCGCCCTCTCAGTTGTGCCTGGATTCAACACTACACTGGCAAGTAATGTTCTTGACCCCTCCAACCCAGTGGCTGCAGTGCTAATTGAGTGACGTGCTAATGCTAATGCTAATGCTAATGATACCGCCAGTGTTGTGCCGCTGGATAGGGCTGGATGACGAGTGTTGTGAGCACTAAGCGATGACGCATGCGCACTGCTCGAGGACTGATGACTAGTCTAATGAGTCGCACAGATTCGAGATCTCTGCGTGACATAATGAATAACACAGCTTCACTTCACACCCATCTGCTTGCATTCACTTCGACTAGGAGGCCCATTTTATTCTGTAGAAGCAGTGACTAAAACCCAATTGCATATCGGTTCCGGTTCCAAGTGTTTAAAAATATCGGTTCCATTTCGGTTCCATAAGGGTTCCAATCGGTTTCATCAAATTCAGACAATAATTAAAATTATTCTTCTCAAATCGTATTTTGGAAACTTATACATGCTCAGAAGTGTCTAACATTAATTTGACTCGGTGATAATTTTTTTTAAACTGTAAATTATACATATTTTAAAGGCAGTGAAGTAAAAATTCAATGAAATAAATTATTTAAAGAACCCCTATGGAACCGTTATGGAATCCAAATAATATTTCCAGTCCCTGCTTTCCAGTCCCGGCAAGTCCCGGCAAAACGCTTCTATAACTTATAAAAAGCAACCATTTGTTCTTGTGTGTCAATACAATTCAATTCGTACCACACGTAATCCGAACAATACTGTCTCACGACTTATTTCTTTCGAATGGTGAAGGAAATTATTGAACGTCTTGCTTCACTGCGTTGCGCACAAACAAAATAAGGAAAAGGCTGGAATTAAATAAAGACATTGTTTTGTTTCCCATTTTCAGAGGAAAGTGGATGCTTTGCCCCTCAGCCCTCAGCTGAGGACCTATGAAAAGTCCAAAAAGGCAGGCAAATAGTACCTTAAAACTATTAAAAAACGGACCATAAAATCCCGAAAAAGAAGTATCGTTGTTGGTCATCAAAGTGAGGATGGAAATTTTGTGAAGAAAACAAACTTTAATCAAATATTATATATTATTTTCCCCAATATTTTAAAAAAGGACACAAATACATTAAAAAGCAAGAAAAGGACTGAATTAATAAAAATAAAAAATGCGTTTTCAGGCAATACGATATAAAACACAAATTTTTGAAATCCGGAACACCATATGACACCTATACTTAATATGTATCATTTTAGACGAGTCCGAACAAAAAATTAAAAAATGATAAATCGTAAACATCCTACTTCTGATCTACTGTCACTCATACCGATAACACGCACGCTGCGATCAGCTGTTGCCTCCACGTGGTGTGACGTCACATCAGACCAATGGCGTGGCCGCATGAGTCATCCTGCTTCAGTCTTGCTTCTGCCACGGACCAGCAAGCATCTCAGTCGACGCAGTAGTCTGCTGTCAGTGCGGGTTTACTTGTTTGTGACAATCAGCCGGTGAGTTGCAACATCTCCTTCATTGCATTTCGACACTTCGCTTTGAAAACAACGTTTCCGTCTTCATAGTTTCATTTCGCATTGTTTTCTACACTGAATAGTTTTTTGTTTGAGGTTATGTGGTTCTCGGCCATGCATACGAAATCTCAATCCAGTTTTACCATTGTTTTGTATTCAATATTCATCGGTACGATTGTTACGGTCTGTGTTTAGGCTGTATTATTTAACGTCGTTCTGTACTATAACTAGGCTAATGGCCACGGATGAATGATGATGATTAGGAAGGATGCGGGCGTGACCTATTACTTGGGGACCGTCACAACATGAACCACGTAAATACAAATTCAGAGCGTTACTACCTGAGCCAAACTGCTCTGTGAGACAAAATCTGTACCTCAGAGGTAGTAGGGCGGAAGTCCATTTCAATTATTCTTGAGGGGAGCTCAAATATCAGTAATTTTCCCTTTATACAGTCACATTTGTAATGGCACTGTAATTGATTACATGATTCCAAAAGAGTACAACGCAAAATCGAGAATTTTGACTTCCACTAGCTTTTACCTCTGAGGTAGACCCACGGTCAAATAATTGACGGTAAACTGCTAAGTTGGAGCTCGAATTACCGTCAATATTTGTTGAATGTAGAAATAATTATTATGTATGAGGTTGTTGATTGGTTCTTATAATCAAACCCTCCAATCCCAAATGCTCGCCATCTGCGTATGCATCTGTGTTTTCTTCTGGATAATCAAGTTTTGAAAAATTTAGCAATTTATATGACCGCGGGTGTACATGAATATTTTCTCTGTATTATTTATAAAACTTCTCTCTCGTAGCTTGTTAATAGTAAAATGGCGATAAGACTCGGTTTCGTGTGTCTGCGGTGTGATAAAGCCGGCTTCCTGTTGTTGCGGTTCGGTCTCAGTGAGACTGAGAGACTGGTTCTGATGTTGTGGGTTGTCAATGACTTGACGGAGGCTGGAGGCGAGTGCAGCGTCCTTCGCATTCTTCCGCGGCATCAGTGAGCTGGACCACAGCTTCAACACCCCTATCATCACGAGATGTGATGTCATCTCAAGATGTCTGATCTGATCTCACTCCTGTCATCGGCAGTGACGTGATGACTACACTTCTTTATGTGTACACAGACGTTCAATATGTTCCTCCTATACCCTGTCCCTATACACGGGGGGGGGGGGGCATCAGAGTTAAATCTAAAAACATAAGCACATTTAAAATAATATGTGAACAAAGCACTTAAAAAAATAGACAGATCAATCAAAAACGTTCAAAATTGGTTAGAAATTGTGTAAAAATTCCAAAAATCGTAAAAATCGTAGTGAGTTTATTAAATGTATGTTTGGACATTTTGTAATTTATCATTCCCCAAAATAGCTGGACACTGCGAATCAAAATTGCACATAATCGAATGACCTTGTTCCAAAATTTTCTCGGGGCCCCCGAACCCCTGTTTTCCACTGTGACTTTTCAAAATATATGTAATGTCCGCCCCCCCCCCCCCCCCTCCCCCCCTCGAAATCTCATCCAGGATACGCCGGTTTACCATATACCAACATGGGGATTTGGCTGGCTTCTTTTGACGCTGACCCTACAACTTAGAAGAGTTTCAAGTGTCTTATAGAATAGTCAATAGACAGTGTCATGGAAGCTCTGTTTTAAAAAACTGATCGGAAGTTCAAGCTCCCCCTTAGACCTTTGAAAGCGAAAGTTCAAATTCACGAAAAAGTGGGTTCAAAAGTGTCTTTCCATTATTTAGTTTTTTCTTCTGCTCAAGCAAATGATTTGGGGGGGGGGGGGGTTCTGTATTTTGCTATAAAACGGAGCAAATTGGCTCAGCCAATATCTCTTGATAATAACTCGGGTTTCAATCTCTTCGACGTCGTTTTGAACTGATAGCGGCAAATGTTGGGAAGGTTCCCTCAAATAGGCCACGACCGCCTCCTTCCCACTTGCTATCCTAACCATCATCTCCCTATCATCATCATCGTCATCATCGTCATCATACATCAGTCACCAGTAGCCCAAGGCTTACATGACTGTAGTTGTAATGATTTTGCTATCAGCGCGGTGTCTCCAGAGCGCTTGTTTATACTCGTACAGTCGCAGAGCAGCGGCTACGTGCTCAATTATCATTTTCATCTTCATCTTATCATGTCGTTGTGCTTTGCACTGCAACTGCATTGATGTCAACACTTGTTATAATGCCCAGTCAGTTGCCTCCTTTGCGAGATACTTCCCATTGGACTCTCACTTCGATTAATTCACTTGTTTTCCTTCTTTAGTTTGGATATTCTTCAAAAGATAAAACCAATTCCATTTGGACGTTACACAAACTATCTTTAATGAAATCTCAATATTTCAGCTACTGTCTGTAACCTTCATCAGGAGAATTATCGAACATACGTTTCTCACTTATTGTCCGACTTGGAGTCACGTTAGCGTCACTAAATCTGCCTTCGAACAGGGTCCCTATTCCATATCTCTTAAGAGGGTGTGGTAGTGATATTTTCCAGCGCTGCTAGCAAAACTAATATATATATGTATATGGATATATATGTTTCATAGGCGGGCTCGAACTGCCTCGCTAGAGTCGTCTAGGAGTCGTCAACATGTCAAAGCGTGAGATTTATGGCTATTATGATGTCACCCTCTTTATCGCTCTCCGCATTCCAGACCGCCTCTCGACCAGGCTCGCGTAGCTGCCGTGGCGAGAAAAAAACACTGTGATCAACATCATCACCTTTCAACCTGATTATTCAGCTATTTAATTACACTTTTGTAAAATGTACCTACTAGTTAGATAGAGGAAGTGAATCTTTGTATTTTCACGCTTATTTTTTCATAGAATTGTGAATGATAATAGCATAGAATAAATCAAAACTAAATCATCAGTGAAAATGTTCTTATGACCGAGAGTCGCGCGGACAATTCCCCGGTCATTGAGGCCCCATCTCCCGGGAAAATTATGGTCCAACAACCGGCGAAAGTTTGCATTTAAAATAATTAGAAAAGTTAGTACACTTCAAAATATTCACTTCCGTCCACTCCAACTCGAACCGAGAATCGAAGTTTGTAACATTTATGAAATAAGTTCATTAAATCATTGATTAAATGTACTGATAAAAAAAACATTCTAGATATTTAAAATGTAACGATGAATAGGAATCGTCATAACATCGTCGACGGTCTGCGAAGTGTTTGCCTGCTACAAAGTGTTGATAATTGGGTAAAGTAAAGAAAATAGATGACCACAACACAACGCATTGTATGCATTTATTTAGCACTAAGAGAAATACATTAAATCAAGGCGATACTGATACTTTTTAGAAATGAAATCGAACCATCTCTACTTTTTACAGCCACAGCTGAACCGGTGTTTTTATTAAATTATTACAACACAATCAAGTATGGTTCTTGGGCAAAAACAAAATATGTGCAAAAAATATTGTCAGTCTCGCAAAAAATAATGAAAGGACCTACCAAAAATACATACTTTATTAGAGTTGCAATTTTTTTAAGATTGTACAATCATATTTTTGAAAACATGCTTCAAGACCTACTGCTACATATTTTACATATTTTACTACACATAGATCATCACAATATATTATGTAAATATTTAGTTGCGCTTAATTAGTCAAAATGGAACAGTGAATCTTATCTATATAGATAAAAATCATTAGATACTGATAACTAGGAAAACGCTCCATGTAACGCGTTGATAATCAAGCCTCGGAAATAGCTCAAATAAAATGAGCGCCAAAAGAGCATGGACATTGTCTTTGAAATTTCTTTTAAAAATTGACAAATATTTGCAAACGATTGTTTTGCAGAAAAAATAGTGAAATATCAATTACTCGTGAAATGCATAACATATTTGTCTAAAAATTCTCAAAAATAACTAAAATGTTGGACCCAATGACCATGCATCACTGAAAAAAGAGTTTTTTTTTGCAGAAACAATATATTGTCATCCCAACAAAATCATTTAGTTACCTAGTGGCGACACAATCATAAGTTTCCATGACAAAATGATTTTGTTAGCATTTTAACTATAGATTTTGTTAAGTCGAACAGCGATTTTGTGGTGGGAACAAATATCCCTATACATTTTGTAACGGAAACAAAATATTTTGTTAAAATATAATATACTTATTGCTCTAGGATTAAATAATTTTGGGAACTATTTATTGCAGCAAGTGGAATTTTTATTCAGTAAGAAATAAAGGTACATTTATTTGGTAAACAAAAACATTTATTTATTCTCGTGATATGAAAATTACAATTAATTCGCCAGATTGAATTTTAATACGGCATCAATTCGCATCAAATGTGCACTAATTCCGAATGTCTTGACTCCAAATTGCATGGAAGAAGTTGCATGCATGAGTTGCTGAAGTGACTTCACCCTGGTAGCTGATGACTGGCAGCTAATTAACTGCCGCTGGCATGGGACATCTGATGACCGCAACTGAAAAAAAATTGCAATGTATTCAATGCTACCAATTTGTCACAAAGATAACATTTGATATCTAAATGTTGTTTTTTCAAGTAGTTTTTAAATGGGTACGCAGTGGTCGAATTGGAAGTCAGTCCATGGGGGGATGGTGTCTGCCCGGGGTGGCAAGTGAAGGAACAAAATTTGTCCCGCGCTAAGGGGGGGGTGTGGGTGGCGAGCCCCCCACGTTGCCCCGCAGGGCGTTTGTTGGTTTTTGATACTTTGAAATCAATTTTGAGACGTTCTGAGGTGTATATTTTGATTTTGAAATTTTTCACCGTTTTCACTCCAATAAGATGTGGGGGGCATGCCCCAAAAACCTAGCCCTGCAGGGCGTTTTTTAGTTTTATTGGCACTTTAAAATCAATTTTTAAACGATTTGAGGTCATTTTGTTTACAAAATGCACAGTTTACTAAATCACAGTCAAACTTTTATTTTATTCTGACATCTAGGGCAAGCCCTTCCCCTATCACCATCCCCCCTAATGTACAAATATTACACAATTGTATTGTTACAAAAATAAACATTTGCATGAGGTCAATGGGGGACGGCCCATGCTAGTCCGGAGCGCACAGTTACGAAAAAATTTTAATTTCAGAAATTAATTTGGTGCGTTTCTACGCGATTTTGACGTTATTTTAAGCCTATTTTCATCTCGACAAATTTGGCGTCTACAAGGCTAAATAAACAAATTCTCAGAAAATTGTATTATTTTGAAGTAAACTACATTACTTAGTGCTGATTTATTTATCTCTCATGGGGGGATGGAACTATCAATATATTCCCCATGGGGGGATGCCATCCCTCCGCATCCCCCCCCCCCCCCCCCCACATCGACCACTGGGTACGCCAGTATATACAGACAAAATCTATGTGTCTCTATAGCATCAGCCTTTATTGACACGAATTTGAAGAATGCATTGTGGAAATGCACCTGCCAATGTCATTGAGTTTCTTTGGTAAAAAGTTATTTTATAAAACAATTTAGTTTACAGTGTAAAAAATAATTAATAGGTACTACGTTGTATTAATTGCAAGGAATTTTACACTGATTAATGATTTGAACTATACATAATTTGGGTATCAATCATGATGCAACAATATACTAGATTTTTATACAATGGGTATCGATATCTATGTGGAATTTAGAAATAGATAACAGATATATTTATCCAGATTAAGCTAACAGAGACCGAAAGTTATCTAGATAAGGAAAATCACTGATTATAAAGACAATACCCAGATAAACTTTTTGATCATTATAGACTTGAGTACTCTCTATTTCTTGACATTTCCAAAATGTCTTGAGGATTTTTAAAATTCTAATTGCATGCTTCCAATAGAATTCACATAGAACTTGAAGTTTTCACAGAATCCATTCACAGGCAATTATGCGATTTTGACAACTTGTTATAATGACAACTTTGATGACATCTTTACTATAGGATTTCGTAAACATGTATGATTATATTCTCGATAATGGAATTTGTTAGGAACCGTATAGACGTAAATACCAATCATTACTTATAGGTTCTATAAACACAAGTCAAAAATAATTTATAATTATACGACTTTCTACCCTCCAATATACACCACTGCTGATGAGGAGTTTCAACAAATTATCCTCGGTCGATCTTACCAAGTGCACGCACTTCAAACTATTCATCACACTTCAAACTCATGTGAGTGATTCTCAAGTCAAATAATCAAAACCACAAGAGATCAAACAAAGGTGATATTTTTAATTACAGATTGGCCTTACCATGCAACAAATTATTTAAACTTTTATTTCTGCATATAATGGCTCCGGAAAAACAACCCCGCGAAACTCTCTTAACTATAGATCACAAATTAAGAACTTTTATTAACTATTTCGAATATTTTTTGGAGGTGCTACTTTGTGTGTAAGCTGTATAAAAAAGTGTGGTGTTCACAAAAATCTTCTTGAATGTAACTTTTTTGTGACGAGTATGGAAAACAATTTTTATACAGAAAAAAAATCTAGTACATCGATTACAAATGTATCATAATGCTATTTTCATGTTGATGTGATATTTCATTATGTAGGTATTGTTTAATTTTTATAGATAATGACGACAGTTTCGATTCATTTATTAGATTCTTCTTCAGGACAAAACTAACTTTAAAAAAACAATTAAACATTTTAAAACGATTTCAAAAATCCTAAGAGGCTAAAAATCTGGGACAATAAATCTTATTTTCTAGTGCAAGACGACCCTCCCACGAATAACCTTGATTTGCTGTAACATGCCTCCTTGACTGCTCCTTCTGTAATTTCCTCAGTTTTATCTTCCTTTCCAACAGTATTGAGAAACAAGGGTTCCCAAGAGTTTGTTTAAGTTAGTTTTGTCCTGAAGAAGAATTACCTACATTCTGATAATTTAATCGAAACTGTCGAAATTATCTATACAAATAAAACAATGCCTCCAGGATGAAGCATCCCAATCAATATGAAAATTATTACTGTAATCCTGAAACTTTAAAATCTGTTATAACTATAATGTTGTTCTACACCAATCCGTGAGAAATTTCTGTAAAATTTGGGAATTTGCAATTTGGCTAGCCATAACCAAGCCAGTATTATTTTCGAACAAACATGATACCATAGAGGTAAGAAAGTGATACCTACTCTACTTATTGTTGTAAGCCATACATTATTAGTACATAAAATAACTGAACTAGTACATTTACATAGTTTGCAAAACATGGAGGTGGGCTCACGGTAGGCAGAGAACGGCGGGCAATTATTTAGGGTGACCACTTTCAGGGTGAAAAACGTGTTTGGAAGTAAAAACTCATTTTCTCCTTTCTCCAAGCCTGTACAGTTTGAAGTGTATATTATATTAAGACATTATAGAAAAAAATCCATCAATCGGCGTAATTTGATGTTTGCATTTGATTTTACCAAAATATTAAAAATCTGAGAAATTAATACAATTATAAAATGTACTTTTGGGTGGGCAGAGGGTGGGCAGGAAACAGTGCGTCCACCCCTGGCGTCGCACAATGGTTCGAAACAGCCCAAAACGCGCGCAAAATGGGAAAAAAAAATTTCATTGAAACGAATTCTTGTACTATCGATAGTAGACACTTCAGAGACACAGAAATAGATAATTTTGTTGTATTTTAAAAAATTCTTAGCATTGGTCAGACAATCGGTGCCCAGCAAAATGAGAGAATGACGGCAAATTTATATAAATGATGGTATTGAGTATTGTCAGCTTTTTTATTTACGATGGGATATCCTACGAATTTTTTAACTGATCAAAATAATAAGATGAACACATATTTCTAAAAGAGTGTAAATTCGTGAAGAAGCTCTTCAAATCATAAATCATACTTGAAAATACCTAATGCTCATGTGAAAATACAGTTAAAAAATCAGAAAAGGTGGAAAAGGTGGAATTAAGGTGGAATTACATATTACATTAATTTGGAATGTGTACTTACGAAACTGTCTCCTTTTTCAATCTCCTGTTTTCTGCTAGAGCTTTGGCCCGCTCATTCAGAGACAATCTTCTCGTTGATTTATAACCATTTCCCTTTCGACAAATGTAACGCACATTCACTTTATACACTGATTGATCACCGACAATTAAAAATTAGGAAAGCGCATTTCATAAAATCTTATAAACAACGAAGATGCTGGGGTCTCTCATGTGACTCATGCAGCAGGCACGCTAAGTTGTCAGCTGAGCTGAGTGAAGTAGAGAGAGGTGGGGGAAACTCCTCCTACATGCTCTGTTGATCACGCCACTCGATTCACACGCTCTCGCAGCAATGCTGATGACCTCTAGCGGCGAGTCGGGGAATCATTCTCCAGGCATTTTGCTAAACACTTGTAGGTCGCAACAATGCACCAAAAAATTTCAGACTTCGCGTATGCATTCTAATTGTATTTAACCTTTTCCCTCCATAGCCCTTTTCTCGAAATTGTTTTATTTAACGGAAATAAATTTCTCAAATTTAACCGTAAAAGTACTTTTTACTCAATTTTTATAATTAAAACAAAAAAAAAACATCATATAAGGCTATGGACGTGAATGCAGGCATCCTTTGGGAGTCTTCTAGTGCAAATTGTAAGTCAATTGGGCAACGCATACACAAATTAAGTGTTTAGAACCTTCGCCTGGTTGAACCCTAGTCGAACCCCGCTATCACGCCGTCTTAACTTCCCGATTCTGTTGGAATCCGATTCGACGCAGTGTTACTCCATAGGGTCGTGAATCGGATTCCAGCAGAATCGGGAATGTTGAAGTTATAAAATAGGACCCCAGATCGAAATGGACAACAATGTTTCGGTCTTCGGTCAATTACACAATCATCCTTTATAATGATGCGCGAATCCAGCTGTCAAATCGTTTATATAAACACCATTATGCATCTTCCTGGGAGGCTTATTCTAGAACGTTTTCCCAATTCCATCCTGATGGAATCCGGTTACGGTCATAAGGATTAACATTGAGAGAAATCGAATTCCATCAGAATTGAGAATTTCAAAGTTCTAGAATAAGGCCCCGGATCCGTAGAAGGTGCAAGTTGGCTCAGGAAGTAATTCGCTCTGGACTTGCACTCTGGGACCGATTTCCCGTCCTCCCGTTCTTTTTACATGATTTCCCTCAGTCAAGAGACAAATGCTGGGAATTGGTTCACTATACTAATAGTCCACGACCGCCTCCTTCCCACCTACCATCCTTACCTATTCGTCATCAACATCATAATCCAGCTGCAGAGTAGTGCGACGTTAAACAACATTAAAATAATTGAGCGAGCGTAGCGAGCGTCTCCTTTCGGCTCATTTGGCACGGACCTCTGTTTTTTTTTTGTTTTTTTTTTTTTTTCTGTTGGGTGAGGCTGTACAGGTCAGAGTTTTTCTTCGATCGATCTGAAATTTTGCACACATGTAGAGACAACCTTTTCTGTTTGCAGGCCCCAAATTTTTTTAAAATCCATTCATTGGTTAAAATTGAAATAAACATCTCCTGATAGGTTGAAAAATGAAAATGGTATTCGATAAATCTGATCAAATTCATATTTTGGCTATACAGGTCAGAGTTTTACTTTGATCTAGCTGAAATTTTGCACACATGTAAAACCAACCTTCTCTGTTTGCAGACCATAATTTTTTTGAAATCCATTAATTGGTTAAAATTTAAATAAATATCTCCTGATAGGCTGAAAAATGAAAACGGTCTTCGATAATTCAGATCCAACATTGTCTCTTATTTTACAAAATTTCATCCCAATCAGTTAAGAACATATGAACTTATTAACATTTTTAATATCTGTCAGTAATGAAGTATCAAAATGAATGTTTTCCAGTGCCAATTGGATTGAATCTGATTTGTTTTATTTTAACCAGGGTTCTTAGATGCTTAGATGTTATTTTCAAGTTTCAATGAAAAGCATAATAATATGTTGTGTTGATTGAGTTATCATATTTCAATTCAATATGGATGTATATGTTTTCTGTGCTTGTGTACGCATTTCCGGTTCGAGAATTTGCATGTCCCCGTGCTCGCTCACCAACGCGTTACACTGAGCGTTTTCCTAGTGTAAAAAAATACGACTCTTTCAAATCCTCGTCATTCACACCTCTGACCTAGCTGTCAAGCCGTCTATCAACACCGTCATCATAAACTCATCAACCTTGAATTGTGCTTCTGCAAAAGTCTCTGATATGAACGTATATCAACTGAGTCACGTTATCAATGCAGCGTTATCAGTAACATGATCGTTATCAGTTGGAACCCACAGTCCCAGATCGATATTGTCTTCTAATAGCAAGAGAACTAAGAGATGACGCATAGCAAGGCGCCCGCAGGTCAGTAGTAACCTCCATTCCAGAGTCGAGAGATGATTTCACTGCCTCCTTGCGTGATCCAGTGGGCGCTGGTGGAATAAAAGAGAGAGTTCACAAGTACGAGCTGTTGAAAGGAATGTCCTGTATGTTAGGTGAGTGTTGAAATTGGGGACAGTTGTAATTGTATTTGGCAGAATACGAATTCAACAAATATTCGTTAAATAAGACGTTGGACGAAGCTGAGAATGTAGTTTGACAGAGGAAACTACTTTAGCTTGTTGTGGTTGTTTCTATTTTATTTTCTCGTGAATTTCTTGCTGCGTTGTTCGGTAATGACATTTTAATGGTTAGTTCATTTGTGATGATCTCAGAATGACTGTATCCTATCGAACAAATCATTACTATGAATTACCTAGATTATTAAGAAAGTACCTATAAATGTTGAAGACATAACCTCATTCTGTTTATTTTTTTGTACCTAATTTACTACTATGGTGTTCCAATTTGTATAATATTAAAGTTGATCATTAGGACTCATCATAGATACATTGTGTCCTCGGGGGACCCGGGTTCGTTTACCGCGCCGTCCTGACAGGTTGTTACGTTACGTCACTCGAGGGCAAATGATGGGAAGGTTGCCGATACTAATAGGCAACGCCATCTTTCCACCGTCCCCATAAAGAGTGCGGCATTAATTTATTTAAAATAATACGACACTTGGTCAAAATAAAAAACAGTGTTTGAGCGAAACGTATTCTGTCTGTCTGTCTGTCTGTCTGTCTGTCTGTCTGTCTGTCTGTCTGTCTGTCTGTCTGTCTGTCTGTCTGTCTGTCTGTCTGTCTGTCTGTCTGTCTGTCTGTCTGTCTGTCTGTCTGTCTGTCTGTCTGTCTGTCTGTCTGTCTGTCTGTCTGTCTGTCTGTCTGTCTGTCTGTCTGTCTGTCTGTCTGTCTGTCTGTCTGTCTGTCTGTCTGTATGTCTGTCTGTCTGTTCTTCATACTCGTACACCCTTTGACTGATCTCAACCAAATTTTGAACAATTACCCTTCAGAACTCTGCGAACAACCTAGACAACCTACCCCATACCTCTGACTATCCCTTCACCCTAAAAACCCAAAATCCCCGAGCAACGCCTGTTGGGTCATCTATCAATATAATCAGAGCTCACCTACTAGAGTTAGATGACGAGTAGCCTAGACTTTATCAAATGATGCCATCAAATCTTTATCAGCTAATCCGTTTCTTTCGCATACCCTTTTTTACTTTGGCCAAGTGTGTATTCAATACTTATTCAATCATTCAATGATATCTCAATAAATTAATAACTCTTATAGTAAGACATGAAATCACGAAGTCTAATGATTGGCCATAATTATGGCTGTGTTGAATTGAGGTTAAGGATCGGGTAGTTATTGTTTTATCATCTCCAACTAAGGACTTGCTGTCACTGAATCGTTCTATTACACATGATATCCTCTCAGCCTATGAGAGGAGCTCAAGGAAGCTGATTACTGATTCTTTGGACGTCATTCATTGATTGGGCAACCACTATTCATCGGCCGCCAATTTCAGTCTCAGTTGGTAGGAATAGTTGGGCATTGGGTCTAAAATTTCACTTAAAACATACACTCGAACAAATAATAACCGGTTCATCGAAAGAAAAGGATTGTCTGATAAAGGTTTGAGGGCATCATCCCATGAAGTCAGTGCTAAAGCATTATCTAACTCTAGTAGGTGAGTTCTGATTTCATTGATAATAACAAGAATTGATTGTCAAGGAACCTGACCAGCAACCAATCCGTTTTGTTCAAAGTACCTACCGTTTTTTATTGGTTGGAGTGTAATTACAGATATCGAAACCTTTGCGTCTTTGGACAGTCCTGGAGCCCGTAATTACTGTCCGATTTTTGAGGATCTCGAAATTATGAAAATCAGCAAATGTTCCATAAGACTTCCAAGGAAAAAATCGTTTCACATTTTGCACTCTTTTAGTGCTTACAGTCACTAACAGGATGACCCTAAAGAGTACCCAGTGTAGTGCGTATAGGTACACTTTAATACATTTATTTGACAGGATCGGCCTTATCGGTTCCCTCGTCATAATAATAGTCGTATAACGGCATGCTTTTACTTTTAATTGAGCCCTAATAGCTCGACACTTATGCATAATGCATGTCCTGAGTGCATTTTCACATTTGAGCCCGGGTATTCGACCCGTCTATAGGAGACTTGTACTGAGTCATGTGCAGTGACAGAAGTGTTTGGATTCGAATGCAACAGGTCTAACTGTAATCGCAAGGAGCGTTGAGTCATCGCGCCAAATCCAGCCGGGTACTTGCTAGCCAAGGATGACGAGATTACCATAGCTTCAGGTGCAGACTTGCTAGGTGCATGCGGAGTTTGTTGCACTCGCAATCGCTGCACTGCAGGGCTGGTCATTGGGTCCGACCTTTCATGGCAAGTGTTGGCGGGAATATAGACGAAATATTTGTAATTGGTATTCCATCAAACAGTTCTTGCTGTCAAAATTATGTAAGTTTATATACGAAAATAGATATTTTCTCTAATTATAGATAGAGTATAGATGTAACTTTTTAATTCGTAACAAAAGCATTTTTTATTGTAGTGGCGAAGAAATTGGCAAGGGAATCAAAAAAAATCAGATGAATCTACGAAAAGGAAAAATAATGCAAAAATACAAAGATGTAAAAATAAATCTTTTAAAAAAATATTAATTTTAATTTATTATTTAGATATTTTTAATTGCCTATTTTTGGTAGGTACATAATTTGGTATCCCACCGGAGGTCAAATCTTTTAAATTTGCAGTTCATACATAACATCATCCCATCTGAGATCGTCAGAAAATTTCTACATTTCAAACCAAATGAGTACTTTTCATGGAATAATTAGAGTAAGTATACTACCTAAATATAAAAATATTTTCGTCTTTATTTCCGTTTTAATATTCTATCTATTCTGCAAAATATCAGAATAATACACATCAGAACAGGTAAAATCAGTAGGTAGTTACTTTCCTGATAGTTGTTAATAAATATTTCTGCAATTTCAATAAAATGCGAGACCTACCTATAGTTTGACATAATTTTTACGAAGGGCGTGTAGTGTGACAAAATATGACAAGCGGGACGTGTCAGAAAGTGTCTAAACTCTAAAGCATGTCGTAACTTATAAGTATAGACCCTTGGTCTTGTTTTGTGTATGAAGTATGGTAGTTAGTGCATACCTGGCATAGCTCCACGCTGTCTTGCTTTCATATGTTCGTGATCACCTGTGTCTATGCATCACTAACCTACATCGCTGCAATGCATGATTTACTAGTAGTTTTTTCTTGTCATAACTAGTCATAGGAATTGACTGGGGGTGGCAAATAATCCCATTAAAATACCCAGTATATATGAAAAAGATATATTTCACATTATTTTTGGAAATTTTTAAATTATTTTAGAATTTTTTTATTTTTTTACTGTTTTTTTTATATTTGTATGTTTTTTTTCTTTTTCTGATTTTTTAAAAATAATTTTGCATTTTTTTTTGTATTTTAGAGATTTTTTTATTCGTTATAATCTTTAAATTTTTAATTTTTACTTCGATTTTTTTCCTTTTTCAATGTAGGATTACTGTTTTTTTTATGTCTTCGCAAGAACTTTTCTTTTCAAAAGGTATGATTCACATTGATAAGATGATGATTGTTCTACACATGCGCGAAGTGATTGTTTGACTTGGAGCTGAACGAGTAGAGTTGACGTGTTGACTTGGTATAATTATTTCTGTCCCTACTTATCCGTCCCGAATGTTTATTTTACACTAGTGTTTCTAATGGGCTCACTTTGCCGTGAAATAATGTTTTGAGTTACGATGATGGACGGAATGGGGTAATGACTTTTGGAAGTTGATGGGGCAATTTAGACGCCAATTATTAGAAAGGAATTGGGTCATATAAGGGTGGGTGGAAGAATCATTCTAGAGTCAAATACGTGCTGGCCACTAAAACACTTTTTCAATAGTCAAAATATCACTCTCTCCGATTTTTTTTATTTGTATGCTAGTGTCAAAGCAGTTGTTGAAAACTTTCTTGAAGCCAAGATGAGTGGAACTTTGGAATTCGGCTGGCGATCATTCAATCAATCAATTGACTTCGATAAAAGAGTGGCAATCAATCATGATTAAAAATCGATAGAATAGCATTGTTTTCGTCACTTGTATGCCAGTTGTTTCTCCAGTTCATACCACTAGTAGATATTGTTTTTAAATGTGTAAGGCCACGTCTTTAAATACAAATTTTTAAACTTTGTATGTTTTCTTTGTTTTACACGGAAATTTTGAAATTTCGAGCTTTCCCGTTAAACTTTTCAAAGTTTTTAGAGTCGGCTCGAAGGTAAGCATAGTAGCTAATATTTCCTTAATATCGTCATAGCTTTAAAAATTAAAACCATACAATTTATTAAAACTGAAGAAATTAACTTTTAAAATATAATAGAATAAATAGAATTATAAAACAGTAAAAATTAGGTACATTTCAGTCAAGATTTTACGCAAATATTGTGTGAAGAGTTTCTTGCTACGGTATACCTACCGACTAAAAATTATCTACGTTAATTATTTTTCATTTTTTCCATAATGGGGATGTTTCAAACGCTATCACGATATTCAGGGCCGTTGCAGGATGAACTAAATATTGGACCAAATTGGTCGCACAGCCAATCCAATCTGATACTTCCAAATATACTTGAACCCATTGGCCTGAAATCATGGAATAGCCCAGGGGCCACATTCACGAAACTTTTTGACAGGTTTACCGAGGACTGTCAATGTTATATCTTACGACACTACGAGCTAACCCAGGCTAATCCACCCTAAACCCGCTTCTTGAATGAGGCCCCTGTATAGTGCGTGCGTGCGCCGCCGCCTCACCCCCCGCCCTGTGCATGTAACTGGGCCACGGGGGCACCGGGACGCCGTCATGCGCCCAGCGTTCACGCCGTCTCTGTGTTGCAGGAGCGCCGCGACGCCCGAGCAGTCGACGTCGCGACACACCGACGTCATGCGACGCCGAGTTGACCGGCTCCAGTGCAGACATGAGGTCAGTGGGGCTTGGCGAGGCGAGAGCATTGCATACCATTTTTAAACTTTATACTATTTTATAGTTTTCTTGTAGGGTTTCATTTTATCACATTTTTTTAAAAGTTACCGAACTACTTTTATACCCTAGGAAAACTAGGATTTATCATTTTATAAAAGTTTTTTTTTTAAATTGTACCATTTCTTTTAAAATGTGACGTAGTTAAATTTACCAGGAAAATTAGGATTTCTAGATTTTACAAAATGTTTATATTTTTTTCAATGTGACCTAGTTTAATTTAACTAGGAAAACTTAGCATTTCATTTTATTGTCATACATTTTTCAAAATTTACCTTTAATTACTTCTTAAATATGATCTAGTTAAATGCAAATAGAAACACTTGGATTTCATTTTATCATACGTTTTACAAATTTTACAATTTCTTTTGAAGTGACATAGTTAAATTGAAAAAGAAAAACTACGACTTCATTTTATCATCGTTTAAAAATTTCGCAATTTCTTAACTAGAAAAATTAGGATCATTTGATCATGTGTTTTTGAAATTTAACCATTCATTTTAAATGTGACTTAGGAATTTCAACTAGTAAATTTAGTATTTCATTTTATCATATGTTTTTGAAATGTTACAATTTCTTTTATAATGTACCCTGTCCCTAGGATTTAATTTTATCATCATGAATAAAGAAAAAAAAAAAAAAAAAATGCTGACAACCTGACCACTACCAGCAGTCATTATCGCTGATTGTTTTTACTTGACTCGAATCTTCCTATTATAAAAAACAACAGTTCCGAAGCCTCTTCTTATTCATGATAGGCTGTACGTGTGCAACGAGTAGCATGTGTCATGAGGAATCTGTCTCCATGAAGAGCGTGTGAACTTCCATCATCCTCATCCATCCAGGAGGCCAAGTCTTGAAACTTACGCCTTCAGGACGCAAACGCTCTCGGACGTCAATAAGTCCCATTTACTGTAAGAATGACGACCTTGAAACATAAAGTCAAGCCACTTATTTGATTGTCATCCAGCAATCTATTGGAAACAATTTATTAATATTATAATTATTATTACAGATGTTATTCAGTCATAAAACCTTATTCAAAATTAAGCTAAACAGTTGACAGTAGATTTCAAGGTCATCGTTCTTACAGTAAATGGGACTTTATGACGTCCGAGAGCGTTTGCGTCTTGAAAGCGTAAGTTTCAAGACTTGGCCTCCTGGACCAATCAGTGAGAGTCGCCAATTAACTTCGCATCTGCCACTCATTTGAGTGTCTGATTTGAGTGTCGCGTATCGTTCCTTCTCTTTTGGCACTCTGCTGTTTTGTTCTCTGAACAAAACATTTTTTGTTCATATTTTCATATTTTGTTCTGCTGTTGAGTTCTCTTCTTGGAGCTCTGATCAATCTGGTTCTGAGAAATTGCATTTGATCTGCTGTCTACGTATGGATTCTTGTAACGGGACGCACGCGTTCTTACAAGTGTTTTTTTTGCCCCCAGATTATCAAACAAAAATCTGTAATGTGCGCCTAAACTTATCTTTTTTTTAATTCAGTTGGTGTGAAGAAAAATCACGAAAAACACTTTTGAGAACCGCGCGCGTCCTTTACCCTCTTTTGGCTGTGGGAATGATGACGTATGTACTGTGGGAAGGGCTGTCCTGGCCTATAAGTAGGGTGGTCGTGAGAGTTGGCTCGGTGCGCAGACCGCAGGAACCCCTGTGATTACAGAGACCACAGCGTCTGCCAGGCTTATCACACACAACACACACTGCATGTTGACTCGCCGGCCAATCAGTGCAGGTGATAAGTCACTCAAACAACCGCCAAGCAGCAGGATTGTATGAGTGATTGCGTAAATATTAAGTCAACACAGATTTAAAATGCATGTACATATTTGTCCCTCTATATCGAAATTGCAATATTATTACAGTATTTGAACGGTAGAATGTTTAAATCCCATCAAGAAATCAAATTTGTCATAGGCCTGTACGTCTCGGACCCACATAGGACCCACTCGGACCCACATAGGCCTGTACGTCTCGGACCCACATAGGCCTGTACGTCTCGGACCCACATATGCCTGTACATCTCGGACCCACATAGGACTGGCACCCTGGAAATACCTTGGAAATATTTGTCCTGTTTTTTCATTCAGATTATAGAGCCCGAGAGCCCTAAACGTATACCAATTCCAAAATTGTATTTACTTATATATTAGCTATACAATCGGTTGCCTATTTTGTTGTGCCTTTGGTTTATCCTCTTACGAAAATGTCTGAAATCACTGATGTTATCCTTGTCCTTCAGTCGCAATGACTTGCAACGTTCACTATATAGCTGCCACGAACGCCTCATATCCATCCATCCTATCCTTCATCATACCTCCTAGTTGATACGCCAGCTTCTTGCAGAAAACATCTCCATCTTCACTGACATTCTCAACTTGATGCTCTTTTGTCTTCTGCAGTCCAGTCACTTGTCCTAGCTAGAGTAGATGTGAATTCATTGCAGGTGTTTGCTTTGCACATTACGCCTCTTATAACAGCGGAGGTGTGTATTCCGAGAGTAAATATTGTGACTAGTCGTATGGATATACTAGAATAACTCTCCGTCACCAACGTGAATGACCGTCCATACGGCAATATTTCTCATTCTCGAATCTCCCCATGTGTAAATTTGCTACTCTTTTCAATATTTTCGCAATTTAAATACTAGTCTAAATGTGAAAATTATTAAAACAACTGAAGTGCTGGTGTAGTGGGGTAGAATGGGAGGTGTAGTTTACATGCCAAAGGGGCCATATTGCCATTAGTTTAAGCTACAGTTAGCTTAAACTCCACTTCAGAAAACTCGCTGTATTACATATACCGCAATTTAATTTCGAAGCCTATTTCCTCAGTTTCAATTAACCTCAGCTACATTAACTGCAATTTTTTTAAGCTATGCCTCAGAGTATAACGGCGATACACCACATTTCCCGAAGTGGATCTTAACTAAACTGAAGATTAAACTAATGGTAATTTGGCCCCTAACTCCTGCATATGAATGTCATCTCTGAGAGTATAAGCTCTATATTGTGTTATGCTAAAGTATTGTCAACACTAATGTGTTGTTGTAATCTTCAACCATGTACTATGTAACCTGCATAATGCTGATTGCTTGTATCATGCATATAGATTGCTAGCTGTTGATATCGCGTTATATCAACACATATGAGACACATGATAAACAAGACGCTGTCAATGTAAACTCCATTAGACTCGGATCATGCGCATAGCAAACAAAACAGAACTCGTGACGTAATCATGCTAAGACTTTTATTTAATGAGACGCAACCCAATCTAAATGTGCACTACATTATGATTTGTGCCTCTCAACAGCGAGGTTATCAGCGATGTGTCCACGTCAAACTACACCCTTTATTCCTGGAATATAGTGACCTCCTCCTCTCATGGGTCTGTTCGACAAACCTTCAACCTTCATCGACACCAAATGGGACAATAAAATTGCACACATTTTATACTTCCTTACCAGTTTGCTAGATTCTCAAGATTCTTGGCGTGTGGAACACTGGGTTGCGATTATATAACTATTGTCGATTGCTGGCGGAAGAGCAATCTATATTATAGCTTATGGCAAAATCTCATTGCTAACGAAATTGCTACCGCTTTGCAGTTATAAAATCCCTATACCCTGGGTAACTAAAACACTGACGTGATCAATATTTATTGACTTGTCATGTTTGCAGCTGTATTCAAAATACTAAATAAATATTAACCAAACTATGTGTCGACCAGGACTATGTATCTTCACTTCGTCGTGAACTCTTTCCCTGCTGATGAGCAATTAGCTAACTATGTGTCGACCAGGACTATGTATCTTCACTTCGTCGTGAACTCTTTCCCCGCTGATGAGCAATTAGCTAACTATGTGTCGACCAGGACTATGTATCTTCACTTCGTCGTGAACTCTTTCCCTGCTGATGAGCAATTAGCTAACTATATGTCGACCAGGACTATGTATCTTCACTTCGTCGTGAACTCTTTCCCTGCTGATGAGCAATTAGCTAACTATGTGTCGACCAGGACTATGTATCTTCACTTCGTCGTGAACTCTTTCCCTGCTGATGAGCAATTAGCTAACTATGTGTCGACCAGGACTATGTATCTTCACTTCGTCGTGAACTCTTTCCCTGCTGATGAGCAATTAGCTAACTATGTTGCTCTTCTTCCCGATCACTTTATTACTCTTTATTAGCAGCAGCGGAAACTTGTCCGAGTATTCTAAGTAATATGAAACGCAGATGCATGAAATTGGCCAAATGAATATACTTTGGCACGCATGGCTCCTTTTCCAATTAGGAGTTTTATTAATTTACATTCCGCCTCGTGTCTCGATTATTTGTCCAACATCCCAGATCATGTTTTAGACTCCCCACGCACTCGAAGTCGAGCAGAAAACGAGAACACTAGCAAGTTGGCTCAGCCAGTACCGGACGTTCTTCCTGACTGAGAAAGTGTTCGAGTTTCCCTTAGTCACGAGGCGAATGCTGGCAAGGTTCCATGCTAATATGCCACGGCTGTCTCCTTCCCACCGTCCACCTTAACGTTTTCTCCATCGTCTCGTCATCATAATCATTCATCCGTCAGCATTAGCCTAGTTGCAGGACAGGTAGAGATGACATTCATGACTTTTTCATCCATTTTTTATAAAATTGTTGCCACATTGGAATAGTTCATGAAGTTCGTTCATCCTATGCTTTGCCTGAAAATTGGTAAAAAAAATATGGCACTGATCATCTGTAGGACAAAATAAACTAATCACTAATAAATAAATCCAATCTATGAAATGTCTTTCATTGAACAGTCTAAAGGCATGTGTGCATCCTTATTTCAGAAACAAATACATGGTGAAATACCGTTGTTCAAGGACAAGTCCACTACCAATAGGTACACCCAAAAAATCGTTAAACGGTATTTGAACGAAACGGATTGGCTGTTGCTCAGGTTCCTTGACAAACAATCCTTGTTATTATCAATGAAATCAGAGTTCACCTACATGAGTAAGATGACGAGTTAGCACAGACTTCATCCGATGATGCCATCAAACCTTTATCAGTCAATCCATTTCTTTCGAATATCGTTTTATCATTTGCTAATTGTACAAAGCACGATGTAGTAGTGCATAGTAATCGCCGCAATATCGTCTGTAAATGCTTGACCCTGCAATCTCGCTCACAGTTGATGTTGTTCCAGTGACGACACGACCACGATGACGGCGGAGGGCGAGCGCCAACGCGCCGCGCGCATCGCCCGCTACAAGCAGGAGCGCCGCGCCCAGCTGGACACGCAGTTCTCGGCGCGGATGACGACGTCCACCACGCGCGCCGCGGCGCCGGGTGACGGCGACATCCCCTCGACGCGCACCTCACGGCTGCGGGCGGCGGCGAGGGAGGCGGCGGCCAAGGGTGACGACAAGACGGCTGGCAGTAAGATCTCCCCAGGTGAGCGGTCTAGGTGGCAAGGAGTGGGCACGACCTCCAACTCAGAAGCTGTGGTAATACTCCGGAATTGATTTCTTTCCGCATCAGTCGATCGACAACCCTTATGAAACCCTTATCATTGATACTTCAAAGTCGATCGACTAAAATGCCAAATCAATATCTTGTCGATCGAGTGTCAAAATATTTATACAATCGCGGTGCAGGAACCAAGACAAATAAAATGGAATCGTAGGTGGCCTCAGTACCTACTGTCTGAAAATACTTGTCTTTCTTTCCCTGCCTATACTAAATCAAATGTGTCAATTATGCGATTTCATTGCTATTTTCAATGACATACACTATTAGTGATTGTAAGTGATTGTTTGTTATCATCATTCATCACTAATAGTGACTGATTGCCAATGATATTTCCTAGTACCTGTCGGGTCTTATCACTCATTCTGTAAAAATAAACATATTACCAGTTCCAAGAAAAGCCGTCAGTGCTTAATCTCGCCGTATTAAATAAAAACGTCTTTACTTTTCATACATGCAAGATTTGCATGTACCTCTCATAAGTACTTGATCAATATAGTTGTAATTTGTTAGAAATGTTGTTAAACAGTAATGTTGTACTGCTGTTTCGTCTGGGGATGTTGAAGTGAACTGGATTGACGTGGTCTGTTTCCTCCAGGTCGCATCACTGAACCTGTCAGGAAGAAATCCGAGACGACGACGATCTCCCCGACACTGATTGCTCGCAAAACCTCCACGACCTCCTGTACGACGACGTCCACACGCAAGCCCTCGACGTCGTCCCCGACAGCGACGCTTCGCAGGACGTCGACGTCTTCCCCCACTTCTACCCTCCGTAAAACGTCAACGTCGTCCCCGACAGCGACACTACGCAAGACTTCAACGTCTTCCCCTACATCGACACTACGCAAAACATCGACCTCCTCTCCCACGTCAACCTTACGTAAGACTTCGACATCTTCCCCCACTTCTACCCTACGCAAGACATCGACGACCTCCTTGACGGCAGCCCCACGGCGGAAGACCTCCACCTCGCCATCCACGTCGGTGAAGGCGTCGACAAACTCCTCCCCGGCAACAGCCAGACGGAAAACCTCCGCTACCTCGCCGTCGGTATCGCTAAAGTCATCCACGACCTCTTCGCCGGCGATGGCAAGGCGGAAAATATCTGCAACATCTCCGACGACGTCAGTCAAGGCGTCGACAACCTCCTCGCCGGCGGTGTCAAGGCGGAAAACCTCCGCCACATCGCCGTCGGTATCGCTCAAGTCTTCCACAACCTCCTCGCCGGCGACCACACGGCGCACGATCACTGCACGGCGTGGCTCGAGAGACAAGGTGTCGCCGCCCAAGTCCGAGGGTGTGTCGATGCCTCGCAAGACTTCCACGACGACCTCCCTGCGGCGCCCGTCCAGAGAGAAGTCGGCTGAGAAGCTCGGCAATGGGAAGACGGCGGAGGCGACCACGACGACCTCCCTGCGGCGTCCCTCTAGAGAGAAGTCGGCGGAGAAGCTCGGCAATGGGAAGACGGCAGAGGCGACCACGACGACCTCCCTGCGGCGTCCCTCTAGAGAGAAGTCGGCGGAGAAGGTCAGCAATGGGAAGGCGATGCAGGAGGGCGGCAAGAAGACTGGGGCGGACAGAGGGTCGGCGGAGAGAGAGGTAAATACTTCGACAATGGGTAAATATGATAACAAATGGCGATGACACTGGTCTGGCGGCAACCCAGACTAAGGGAAAGATTAGAAACTTGTCATATTGTTTTAATGCATTTATTTATCTCATCAATGTTAATTCAATAGTTTCTTGATAAAAATGTGTACTCTTAGTACCATTGAGTTATAATCTGGTGTTTCATTTGTCACTTAATTATAGTTGAGCGTGAAGACTCATGGCAGTATAAAAGGTTATAAAAGGTTTTGGTTACACTTGCCATTATCTGGAAATCAAACGATATATAAGATAGTTTTCCAAGCATTATATATTATTTCCCACATGCAAGACATCACAGATTTTACTTGATAACCGACAGACTTTTTGAAAGTAAATCTACATATTACTGACTTATAATACCCGCATAAGATGACGTGTAGCCGCCTCCGAATGTCCTGATAAAACTTGCCCCTTACAGCTGCTACCAGTCGTACGCAGACGTACCTAGTGTTAGTTGCCTAACTTGATTGCTTGTTTCATCACAACATATTGAAGCGGCTGTACATGTATGTTTTCATGTTTTCTAGACGCGACGGGCTGAGCGCGACAAGACGGCACAGCGCATGTCTCAACTCAACCTGGGGCTGAGCCACGAGGCGGCTCAACTCCCCGCCTATCCCATCACTGGAGGTAACTCAACTCACTAACTCTCTAGCTCAGTTAGAGCGTCATCCATTCCATCTTGGGGGTGGGACAAGCACTACTATGCCGGACATCAAAAACATTACAATGAACTCTAATAATTTGTATGTGTATCCTTGTACAATGTAATGTACCAAATCTCATTTAATTCGGCATAATAAGTGATGGATAAGCCAGGAAAAAATCGGATGTTACGGGTGGAACATTTTTTTCCCATCCAAACGGCCAATAATCTACTTAATGTATACACATAATGTATAAATTGTGAGAATTCTTGTTGTATTGTATTGGCTTTTGTTAGGAATAATGTGTCAATTTATCACACCCTTAACGCCATGGATGGTTGGACCAAGTCTAACTAACTGCTGGAAATATTTCTAGAAGGCCCCAAATGTAATTTTCTCGATTTTGCGTTGCACACATTTGGAATGAGCTCTATTGCAAGTTACTAAAGTCATATTAAAGTATTTTCGTACACAATGACTCATGCCACCATTACAAACATGATTGGATGAAGGTAGAATTACTAGATTTTGAACTCATCTCAAGATTCATTGAAATGGACATCGGGCCCTCTACCTCTGAGGTAAAGGATTCATGCAACTTCATGAGACCTTTATCATGTAGCTCTGTTCATTTTGAAGCTTGATGTGAATGAGAACATCCAGTGAGAGATCTAGACTGACAGCGTCAAGATCCTGCCTCTGCCACCAAATGTAATCCTGCTCTGACATTCTTATCAGCCTCACTCATGGCTACTGTAGTCGTACAAGATACACTCTATACGATATGTCGAGATCGACGCAGGCATTTCAATATTATAGACACTTTAGGTAGGATGTTTATTTTTTTCTAATTATGTTGTCGATACACTTTATTGGTTATTGACTTAATTGGCTGCCAAGTACATTCGCTACATCACTGGTATCTTAATATTTCTTTATTTTTTGCATATAAAAGGAAACATTAGTTCTGGACCTCTGAAGTAAAAGGCCGGATGTCCATCTTCTAAACTTTGCGTAGCTCGCTTTTGTAATGGTGTAATCAAGCTCTATTGCAATTTGACTGAAGTCGGCAAATACATATATTGAAGTATTCTCTTACACAATGACTTTGTCACCACATTACAAATATGATTGGATGAAGGCAGAATTACTGGTTTATGAGCTCACCTCAAGAATCATTGAAGTTGACTTCCGCCCTTCTACCTATAAGGTACAGAGTTAATCATAATGATTGCTGGAATATGAAAAGTCCATAAAAGTAGCTGGTATTTAGGAGATAATCATCAAACAAATTCAAATAACAACTATTATGAAAATATAACGGAGAAAAGTAAAGGTAAAACGTTAATATTTTCAAATTTTTAGTGATATTACGCAATGTTAAGTAACCCCAACAGTAAATAAATTGTATGATATCAAATATAGGACGAGAAATATGAAAGAATCCCTAGCAAAATGAAATGAACTGCCATCTGTATAATCTGTAGCTGCTATCATGCATGAAACTGCAGGGAAATATCGCGCCCTTTGCCGGGTAGAGCGCAGGGCTTGAGCATTGCATCGGTCCAGACACAGCCACCAGTTGTGTCGCGCATCTGGAAGTGGGTCAGCGGGTGACCCCGGGTCAGGGTGGCGCCAACTGGGTCACTGGCAACAGGTGCGGGGGAGGAGGCGGGGGCAGACAGCCAGGCACATGCAGCCGGGCTAGAGGATTAGCTTTCATCCCACGAGATTATGAACATAGATGATGCAATAACTTTCAATTGCAAAGTTTCATCAGTTTCAGTTAGTTTGTTTTTGCTACGAGACACCAAACTCGTTAGGCATATTTTAGGCTGCATATTAAGTAGTTCACAAATTTTTTGTGGCCCCATTTTGTTGACTCCGATGTTTTAAATATGTATTTTAATTTTAATTTTGTTTATAGCATTGATAAACAAGTGTAAATGTGTGCTTCAGTCGTAAAAACACTGAAATGCATAAAGAACACTTGCTTAACAAAATACCAGCAATAATAATTAGATTAGGACTACCTGACGGCTGGTACTTCATTTATACGTCATCAACTTCAGGGCGGCCATGGAACTAAAGATAAAGAAAATCCATTTTTACATTATTGATGACGAATAAAGGATAGGTTATTACTCGTGGAAGACTCAATATTCTTTGATAATTACAGTAATAGTTTCCATTTGAAATGAATAACTGCTGATAAGCTATCTGCACGATGTTTTAAAAAGTGTCCTGCTTCTGGTATTGATTATTGAAGTATGGAGTTGAATTGGTATTCCAACTGACTCATTCCCAACTCAATATGCACAGCAGGGGAACACCCCGAGGCGGCGTAACAAATACAACTTTGTCATTTTATTTCTCTCGATAAAGTTCTGCAAGTAGGCTAATGGCGGCTGGCGTCGTTCTTTTATGTCGGCGAAGTTTATTTGATTTCCAGCACTCAGTGATCCAGGTCATGAGGGTGCTTTCAGTGAGTGTAGTGGAGGACGTAACTGGATGCAACATAGCTTTATACTTCGTTATTTATTGTGCTAAAACAATTATCGTAGACGCTATTATCGATATTTAAAATTGACTGTAGTAGGTATTATAACTTTTAGATTAAAATGTTTAAACAATCCAAGAACTAGATTTTCGTCGCTTCTTTCTTTCTTCAACGAGTCGGTCGTAATCTTACCAATGGCGTATGACTTTGGTAGTTTAGACGTTTCTAAAAATTACATATTATAGAATATTCTTAGAAAGAATATTCCTGTTTTGTTATAGTAAATTGCCTGAGGAAGCTCAGTGATAATAAAATAGTTTAGGAAAGTCTAAAATGTTATTTATTTCCGTCGAAGAATAATATAGTACCTCTACCTCGGAGATAGTAGGCCGGAAGTCCATTTCCAGAGGTGAGCTCAAAAACTAGAGTAATTCCCAATCAATTGTAATATTGACATGAGTCACTGGTGTAAGATAACACTTCAACACAACAGTATTTGTTGACATCTTCATTACATCATTCTAACAGTGTGCGACACAATCGTGTGAACGTAGTTCCGGCCTTCTACCTCTGAGGTACAGTCAAGGGCGTATCCAGGATAAAATTTCGGGGGGGGCCGGACATAACTAATATTTTTAAAAAATCACAGTGTTAAGCAGGGGTTCGGGGGCGCAGCTCCCGAGAAAAATTTTGTTCAAGGTCATTCATGTAGGTGCAATTTTGAATCGGTGTATTGCTATTTTGGGGAATTATAAATGACAAAATATCCAAAAATTGGTCTAAGAGGTTTAAAATTAGGTAAATTTATTGACCTCATTAGAATATGCAAGTCGGGGCGTATAGCCCCGGAAAATTTTTGAATTTTAACTCAATTCTAACCATTTTGGAACGTTTTTGTCGTGATCTGTCTTTTTTAAAGTTTTTTTTCACATATTATATTAAATGTGTATAATTTCTTAGATGAAATCCTGATTTCGGGGGGGAGGGGGGCATGGTCCTCCCCCCCCCCCCTCCCCCCCTGAATACACCCTTGGGTACAGTGTAGTGTTTGTGTCGACCTGTACGTGCTATGTACGTGCTATGCACTGCACTGTCCGTGCTATATACGTGCTGTGTACGTGCTATGTACGTGCTGTGTACGTGCTATGTACGTGCTATGCACTGCACTGTCCGTGCTATATACGTGCTATGCACTGCACTGTACGTGTTATGCACTGCACTGTCCGTGCTATATACGTGCTGTGTACGTGCTATGTACGTGCTATGTACGTGCTATGCACTGCACTGTCCGTGCTATATACGTGCTATGCACTGCACTGTACGTGTTATGCACTGCACTGTCCGTGCTATATACGTGCTATGCACTGCACTGTCCGTGCTATATACGTGCTATGTACGTGCTATATACGTGCTATGTACGTGCTATGCACTGCACTGTCCGTGCTATATACGTGCTATGCACTGCACTGTACGTGTTATGCACTGCACTGTCCGTGCTATATACGTGCTGTGTACGTGTTATGCACTGCACTGTCCGTGCTATATACGTGCTATGTACGTGCTATATACGTGCTATGTACGTGCTATGTACGTGCTGTGTACGTGCTATGTACGTGCTGTGTACGTGCTATGTACGTGCTGTGTACGTGCTATGTACGTGCTGTGTACGTGCTATGTATGTGCTGTGCACCGCACTGCTCGTGATAACCCGCCGTGACCCGCGCGGCCGACCTACAACCGAGTCAGACAGGAAGTGGACCGGAAGTAGGAAGTGATCGCGCAACTGTTGTTCCTGTAGCTGTTGAAACATTCCCTCCGCTCCTCCACTCCCGCCAATACACGGGTGTTACGTAGAATGGCGACAAGTAAATTATCCATCATGTACCTCAGAGGTAGAAAGGCGGTAGTCCATTTTATCGATTTTATCGATTTTTTTAATGTTGTGTAATCAAGCCATATCGTTTGCTGATGTGAACAAATACAGTATATTGAAGTATTTTCTTACGCAATGACTCATGTCACCGATACAAATATGATTGGATGAACCATAGAAGGCTATACAATGTCTATGGATGAACGCACTATTACATTTGAATATTAAACCCTTACGAGGTTTATGAGCTAATTTCAAGAATAATTGAAATAGACTTATGATGATGATTAGAAGACGATGATGATGAAGAGGATAGGTCAGGATGGACGATAGGAAGGAGGCAGTCGTGGCCTCTCGACTGTCGGGATTCAGCTGATCCACCTTGTCATTGTGTTTGCATCTGACGCTGCGTGCTAGTGCTAGTGAGAGTGCGGCGTGAAAACCAATGCAAGTGCGAGTCTATTTCCATCGCATCACGACATTGTTCTCCCACGCCGTCCCGCCATTACGTTGCCGCGCCGCGCCGCGTGTCAGTTACAGACAGTGTGTGGCTTCGTAGCAAAGCTTCGTAGCCAGTAGTGTGCTGCTTCGTACAGACAGTGCATCGAGTGTCAGATACTTCGTAGTCAGTAGTGTGCTGCTTCGTATAGACAGTGCATCGAGTGTCAGATACTTCGTAGCCAGTAGTGTGCTGCTTCGTACAGACAGTGCATCGAGTGTCAGATACTTCGTAGTCAGTAGTGTGCTGCTTCGTATAGACAGTGCATCGAGTGTCAGATACTTCGTAGCCAGTAGTGTGCTGCTTCGTACAGACAGTGCATCGAGTGTCAGATACTTCGTAGCCAGTAGTGTGCTGCTTCGTATAGACAGTGCATCGAGTGTCAGATACTTCGTAGCCAGTAGTGTGCTGCTTCGTACAGACAGTGCATCGAGTGTCAGATACTTCGTAGTCAGTAGTGTGCTGCTTCGTATAGACAGTGCATCGAGTGTCAGATACTTCGTAGCCAGTAGTGTGCTGCTTCGTACAGACAGTGCATCGAGTGTCAGATACTTCGTAGCCAGTAGTGTGCTGCTTCGTATAGACAGTGCATCGAGTGTCAGATACTTCGTAGCCAGTAGTGTGCTGCTTCGTATAGACAGTGCATCGAGTGTCAGATACTTCGTAGCCAGTAGTGTGCTGCTTCGTACAGACAGTGCATCGAGTGTCAGATACTTCGTACTTCGTAGCCAGTAGTGTGCTGCTTCGTACAGACAGTGCATCAGTGCAATGCACTGCTGTCGACGTGCATCGGTTTTACTCAGACCAGGTAATTGTGTGCGTATACGTGACAAATAGGACATAGTGGCGGGAGAAATCACACAGTATTTGTTTCATTGTCGAACTGTCAAACATCGATTTTTATATCAGTTGTGTTTTTGAAGTGTACGGATGTTCCGATATTGTCTGATGTTGAGAATGAATAGGTGACGTTGATAATAATCAATAAAAGTCGTGAAGTAGACCGAGAAATCATTTTTAGTCATAAACTTATTCGTTGCATTGCAATTGACTTTCAAACCTTGCTTCTCAGATACAAATGTTGATATGGGATTAAAATAACACGTGACTCCATATTTACTATCAAGAAATTTCGTATTTTCAAAGCAAAATCAAATGGTTTTCGTTGTTTCCCTCCCTCGGTACGTACAGCCAACGCATTAAGTCGTGATCAAAGCCAATGATAAAACCAGTCTTGCAAATCACCCCTCTGTATACAAATATCTGTATTTTAGGCAACTTATACTACTTCTGTGTACGACTGGTAGTCGCGATAGGGGGTAAGTTTTATCACAACTAAATGCGTTGGCTATACACTTGTACCAAGTTTATTTTTGAACAAAACGGATTGACTGCTGATCAGGTTCCTTGACAATGAAATCAGAGCTCACCAACTAGAGTTAGATGAAGAATTAGCACAGACTTCATGGGATAATGCCTTTAAACATTTATCAGCCAATCATTTTCTTTCGAATATTGTGTATTGTTCGAGTGTACCTATATTTAGGAATGTCCTCTACAAAGGGGCCATGACTGACTCTTTCCCGCCCTCCATTAGGCCTGGTATTACCAAAGTTAAATTAGCTGGATTAACTAACTTTTGGATTAAATTCAACTGTTTCAATCAATTTGAGGTATCTGATTGGCTATGCCGCCAATTTAGTCCAATATTTAGTTAATCCGGCTCAGATTAACTTTGGTAATACCGGCCCTTATTACATTATTCTTCTTCATCGCATCCATCCATTCTAGCTGCAAGCAATACATGGAGATGTAAATGTACTAATGGCTGTGCCAATATGTGTCAAGTGTTGATAGAAGCCGTCTGGACTGAGCTGAACCGAGTGTTGTCCGTCTCTTGTGTTGTTTACCTCTCCCACGTAGACGCAAGTTGCCAAACATTCCGTGGCTACAACCTTAGCACATCTTAGCAGATGGAACTCTGTACAAGCCACACTGTTCCTTTAGAACAATCAGCCGGTTATTGAAAGGTTTCATATTGGTCAACGTGCTCAAAGTAAAAATTTGAGATATTTAGGAAAATTTTGAAAAGTAATTATCGTAGATAATTTTTTAGTCGACCTTACACTATCTTATAAATACCTTATTTGTGTACATACTATGCAATAGCCTGAATCACACATATTTTTTTAAATCGTGCAATGAATTTAAAGTCCACATGATTGACCCTCAGCTAAATAATCACCTGCTCAGCATCACTGCTCTGTGGACCCTATAATTTGCTGTAAAAGAAAACACATTCTTCCCGTCACTGATTCAACCTGAAGCTCTGCCAGAATTAGACACCCAACGCCATCTTCACTCTTGGTCTCCAGCCAGAATCATCTCAAATCCAATCATTTTTAATAAACGAACAAAAGTTGTAGATCTTCTGATGAGGAAGTCAAAACGCTGAAGTGAACGAACTTTGTCATTGTGTGAGACGCTAACCGATGTGTTTTCTTTGCAGACGACGGCGTCGTGCGTCGCCGCCCTCGGCGCCAGGAGTCCGTCCAGCTGCTGAGCGTCAGTCGTCTGTCAACCTCTCCGCGCGGAAGCAGTTCCTCCCCTCGCCGCTCGCCGTCCGCGGACGCCGTCCAAGTCAGTCCGAGACCGGAAGACGCGATGGCGCCGTCGCGCGAAGACGCCCCCCGGACCAACGGAGTCCACGAGCCGGCGCGGGTGCGCACGCCGGTGTCCATCCTCAAGCGCAAGACCTCGCGCGACGACCCTCCCGTCGTGCACGTCGACGTCGCCGTCCGCGCCCCCGGCATCCTCAAGAAGCACGCCAGCCTCGACGAGGGCGGCGACTCCGACGCCGGGCGTCCGATCCTGAAGCGTCGCAGCTCGCTGGAGGAGCTGGTGCGTCGCGCGCAGTCGCCGGATCCGACGTCCATCCTGAAGCGACGCGAGAGTCGCGAGGAGGACTCCCCCGGCATCCTCAAGCGTCCCGCCCACGTGTCCATCGCCACCGCCGCCGAGCTCGTGCTGGCGGCCGACCAGGGCGTCAAGCCCATCCTCAAGAAGATCAGCTCCGACGAGTACGCCACGGCAGACTCTTCGTCCGACGGCACCCCGCGGCCGATACTCAAGAAGAAGTCCGACGCCGACGAGCGGCCGATGAGGACGATCTTGAAGACGTCGAGGAAGTCGTCGTGCGAGCAGGAGAGCGAGCTGGAGGCGGTGCTGAGGAAGAGGAGGTCACTGGAGGCGAGTCCCATGGAGGCGGCGGCGCTGCAAGAGCTGGCGACGTCCGCGCAGCACGACGACGAGCCGGGCAAGCTCACGAGCTGGTTGGAGGAAGGACGGAACAGAATACTGTCCAGCCAGCAGGACGAGACGCAAAGGCGCGTCGACGACGTCCCCACATACGCTCAGTGGTCTCTGGAAGAACCAAGGGTCGGGAGATTTCATAGGCAAGATTCTCTTGACATCGATCTCCCAAGGCCCTCGAGAAGATCGCCACCTCCCACATTGACTGACGACTACCAGAGAGCGGAGGTTGATAGAATGTCGTCAACTCAAACATTATCTGACGACTACCCCATGGCGGAGGCTAAGATGTTATCAAGAAGGTCGCCGCCTCCTGTATTGTCCGACTACCCAAGGCCGGAGGTGTTGAGGAGGAGATCTCCGCCTCCCACATCGACTGACGACTACCAGAGAGCTGAGGTTGAGACTGGAGCAAGAAGGAGGTCATCAACGCCTCCGGCACATCCCGACATTTCTCCAAAGGTGCCTCGTCGCCAGGTAGACAATACGACGTTTGGGAGGAGGTCGTCAACGCCCCCGCTCTTTCCTGATGCCTCTCCTAGAGCGTCCCGACGGTTTTACGACGGAGAGAGGAGGTTGTCGACGCCTCCCATGTCGCCACGACGCACGGAAGAAAGGACGACGTCTGAAAGGAGATCGTCAACGCCTCCTTTCTTTTCTGACGCCTCTCCTGGAACGTCCCGACGGCTGTACGACGGAGAGAGGAAACCGTCAACATCTCCTACACTCCCCGACGTCACCTCCACATCGCCTCGTCTTCTGGAAGAAGCGACGACGTCGGGGAGGAAGACGTCAACGCCTACACTGCCCGACGCCTCCATGAGTTCATCGCGACGGATGTACGACGGGGAGAGAAGGTCGTCGACGCCTCCACCTCTGGACGACGCCTCCCTAAAGGCGCCACGACGGCTGTACAACCGCGGGAGGAGGTCGCTGACGCCTCCCAGGTCGCCGCAACGCCTTGAAGAAAAGCCGACGTCCGGAAGGAGGTCTTCAACTCCTCCGCCACTGGACGACGCCTCCCCGCGGGCGCCACGACGGCTGTACAACCGCGAAAGGAAATCGCTGACGCCTCCCAGGTCACCGCAACGCCCTGAAGAAAAGCCTACGTCCGGAAGGAGGTCGTCAACGCCTCCGCCACTGGACGACGCCTCCCCAGGGGCGCCACGACGGCTGTACAACCGCGAGAGGAGATCGCTGACTCCTCCCAGGTCACCGCAACGCCCTGAAGAAAAGCCTACGTCCGGAAGGAGGTCGTCAACGCCTCCGCCACTGGTCGAGGCCTCCCCAGGGGCGCCACGACGGCTGTACAACCGCGAAAGGAGATCGCTGACGCCTCCCAGGTCGGCGCACCACCTGGACGACGAGGACGAGGAGGAGCAGCGACCTCTGTCTGTGGCGGACCGCGTGAAGGGCATGGAGGTGGCGCTAGCGACTGGCGCCGTCCCCAAGGCTCGACCCCGGGACAACAAGGCGCGGTTCATGACGCAGCCCATCACCAGAGAGGACTTTCATGAGTGAGTATCATTTTTTCAGAATTCCTTCTTCAGATGTTTATTTTACATTGTAATATTGTAACCAACATCATAAGTGCATTCAACTACTAATCTAGGGTTGCGCGTTGCATATGAAATCCCCCCCCCCCCCCCCCCCTGCCTCAACATGGCTTGAGTGTCATTGCCATCGTGGTCGTTCTCAGGAATCATAAACGTACGGTATAAGTTCTCTGAGACTTTTCTGCGGCCATTTTCTTTCTTGATGTTTTTTTATTAATTCCCCGCCTTGGGAAATCGCTGTTTGTGGCCCTCCTGTTTAACCATAGGGAAATATCTGATCTGTGGAAGTCTCATAATTTAATTCAAATGCTCTCGTCAGGTTTTCATTTTCAGCAGGGATGATACATTACTTGTTGTAGGCAGATGCCATTCATCACAAACCCGATATTACGTATTCCACAGCGCTATTCAAATTACTAAACGTAAATGTAATTGAATGTGACATTCAAATTGTAATTTTGGCAAGAAGTGGCCGAGTGCGCAAACTGATTTGCGTTGTGTTGATAGAAACCACATGGTTGATTTGGACCAGGAAATGTCTCGTGAGATGAACCCAACATGCGGCCAGCACAGAGTGCAGTATTTGTCCTGTTGCTCTGCATTACTGTGGAGTCTTCCGTGTTGCAAGACTTGTGCTGACGACTGTACCTGACACGCTGCCAATCTCTGGCACAGTGACATTTGCTCTCTAATACGCGACAGCGCCGTAACTCTAGGGATTTCGACTCCCGGTGCAAGTCCCCCTCCCCCCCCTCCCCCCCCCCCCCATCTCCAGCGTAGAAGTATCGTAGTACACTATACTATACCCTCCCCCCTCGCCTTTTGGATTTTTAGCACAGTCAAATTGAATTTGGGGGCGCTAAAAAAGATGGTGGTTCCAGCTTCTTTAATCTGGGGGTAGATAAACTAAAAGTTCCGCTAAAAGTGACAATTGCTGTGCTAAAATTGTCACTTTTAGTGGAACCACCTTCTTTAATCTACTTCCTTTGAAGTATAGGCAGTGCTTCGACAAGCTATAATCTAAAATTGATTTACCTACTGTCAACTACTGTAATACTAGAACTAATCAAATGAAAATATTATTTCAAAAATTAAAAAGAAAAACAAATAAAACATATTGTTTCAATCAATTTGGACTATTGTTCTGTTTCCAAAATATCCCAGAGATTGTTTCAACAACAAAATTTTTACCCATTTAAATCCTTATTTTTGCCGCTCCGCTCGCAAACCCCTATCCGACGCTGCACCAAATACTCGACTATTTTCTTTACGTCATAGCTCATTGCAGCTGTACCCCTCGCCATTTGCATTTTTAGAGAAAAATAACATTTTTTTATTATGATAAACCACGAGTTTACTTAATTGAAACGCAATATTTTCTCAATTTTATAAACGAGTGTTCTTGAAGATACGAGTATGATGAGTAGAAATGTGTTGAAATGTGTCAAGTTGTGTGTTGAATGCGGAACTGGAGGTGTTTTGTAGATATTTTCTCTGCCACATGCAGGCCACTGGGACGCCCTGTAGGCCGGCTGCCAGCTCAGCGCTTGCCAAATAACTAACAATTCAAGACGTTGTCACCAACATGCACTTGCTGACTTCATTTTATTCTAACGCCCGCAAACATCCTAGATTGGTTCATGTGATTGAGTGGTTAAGGGATCCTCCATCCCACTTCAGTAGGAGTAGGACTAAGTAGTTATTACAGAGTCTACTTGGGGAAAAGAGCACATTAGCAACCCATATGACTTTGAGACGCAATGCGTCAGTGTACACACGGCGTTCTGTTTTGGTTCTTCTGGGAACGTGAATGTATTCTTGACTGCGTGCTCCAAATCTCCGTAGTGTACCCTGTAGATGATAAACGATAAGTTTGGTATATATGGTAAGATGGGCCTACGGGAGTTCCTACTTTTATACTCCATTAGGTCGAAAATGCTATGTTGATACTTTATAAAAGTGTTTCTGTATGCTCCAGTCATTCCGTCATTTCAAATCATTTCAAATGTTAGTTAGACATACACTTAATATTTTTTTCCCACCAACGGTCGGTTTGGATCGGTTTTAGAGCGAAATTCAAAATATAAATTACCAAATTTGGCAAACGGTTATGAATATCGAAACAGCAAAAAAGACATGACATGTATTGAAACTTCTTCTACATTTTCATCGCTTACTGTCATAACTTTGCAACTACTATGTGGTCAGCATTAGTCGAGTAGCATCCATTCTCTCCTACCCCGACATGCATTGGACAGCGGTGACGGTTAGTGCTTACTCCACACACTAGATGGCGAGTGCGAAGAAATCAAATGCAGGGATGACGTAACTGCATGGTGATTGGACAATCGCTGTCGCCATCTAGCGTTAGGGGTAAACACTAACCGTAACAGCCCGAGATGGCGGGCGGAATATCAAGCGCAGAAATTGCGCCATAAGAATCGGACGTCTAATTCATTAGTTTATGGTGCGGCCGCGTTCTGTTTTGAATCTGGTTCGAATGTTTACTCTGCCGCCGCTCAGCGCGCCGACGCCGCCGCGACGCCCTGGCTATGATTAACCCAGGCGTCGTGTCAGTACCTTGCGGTCGCCGCGACGCTCGTGTTACCCCGTCAGCTACCTGTGTCTCTTGGACTGTCTTCAACGCCGCGGCTTCCGCGTGGTAATTATACACTCGGCTTTGTCTGCAAATCACGGGGATATAAACCGACTGTCATCAGCTTGCTTCCTCACAGGCTCGGCGTTGTCGGTGGAGGTCATTAGTTTCAAACTGATTCAGAAGTCTTCAAATATGTTCAGGCATAACATTCAAATGCGAAAGAGAGAGTTTTGCGTTTATTTTTTGCTCACCGATATAGGAAGGCCCGTGTCTATAAGTTTTTTCTTTACGTCGAGACAAATTAAAGATACGCAAACTGCTCTGGGACCCTTCTATAACTTTTAAATTCCGGATTCGGCCAATATCTAATTCGCATAATCGTATTTCAGTATAGAACTTGAATTTTTAAAGTTATACAATAGGGCCCTGGCGTAAATGAGGCATTACAATAAAAAAATTCCGTTTAAAGTGCTTCAAAAGTACGTGAGAGACCATTTAATTAAACCTTAAAAAGTATTTACTTATTGTGGTGCATTAAAAGTTAAATTTAAATGTTAAATACGTACTTTCACGTACTTGAAAAGTTGAACGTAATTTAAACTAAATATTTGTAGTAACTGACAGTTGTATGATACCTTAGGATGGTGTGGCTGTCGGTTTTTGACCTTTAAATCGGACAACCTTTCTCTATTTCATTGAAAATTTGGAATGGTAACACCTTAAGGATTATATATTCAAAGGTAACACATTTCGAGCTGTTCTTTGTTTGAACACCATTTTTACATTCGGAACACGTTACAAATTGGGTTTTTTGATCATGACTAGAAACAGACTTTTACAAAATTAAAACGTTACAATTTCATGTTATAGATTCGTAACTAATTTTCATAGATTTGACTGAAATATTTAATCGACCATGAAAAGTGTATTCTTGTTCGATTTCGATATGTCTTGCGCACTGCTTCTGACTGTTTCACGAGCTTGCATATCATTTTGAGCGATGACTTGGTTCGATTTCGCAAGGCCCCGTTGTTTTGGTAAACCCCAGTCGAGATCTGCTCGCCGCCGCGACGCTTGCCAAGATCTGTGGAACTTTGGCGCACGATTATTTTAGTGCATCCGTCTCTCTGAAACTAAAAGCCGTCGCCACACCCTGCACGAAACCAAAGCTCTTCCACGAAAAACAACACGCGATTTGTCAACCTGGCGTTATTAATTAACTACTTTCGCAGTGCGAGCTTTATTTTTACATAATTACTTGGTAATTCACTTGGATTGGAACATGCTCGTTGGCGAAGGAGAAGATTGTACCTTGGCTTTGTGACAAGTTTACGTTATAGAGGCGTTTTGACAAGATGACGACAGCAGCGGCATTATGCTTTTTAATTCTGCTTTAAATAATTTTTTTACCTAGTGGCTGAACCGATTTTCATGAAATTTCAACAGCGCGTGTGCACTTTAGGCGTCTAAAATGATTTGTCCTTATAAATTTTAATGCCGCCATTTTGAACCGGAAGTGACGTTTCATCTTGAAACTGTACTTGGAACAAAACGAGTGCCAATGGATGCATGCGTTTATCTATATAAAATATTGATAGTAAGTAATTTATAACTGGAATTTACTATCGCGGTAAATCCAGAGCCCCCCGACGGCTGCTACCTTATCGCGGTGGTGGGGTTTGCGTTGGCCAATGATCCATTGCAGCTACGCCGGCGAGCAAATGCTCATGTGTAAGGGTTACCCATGCCGGACAGGTCAGTGGTGAGGTCCAGACAAAGAGCAGCCAGGGTCGGCCTAACCATGTCCTCCCTTGAATTTGCGGTCCTTTCCGCTCCCCTCGGGCCGGCTTCCCCCTCGAGATGGTGATCCCCCTGAAATCGGGTTCCGCCGGCCCGAATCCTCACACCCACCCGGTCCGTCCCCATTCCGGCCTGGCCTCCCCACCAGCGTTAGACTCCTCCGGATCGGGCCCGTTAGGTCGACCCCTCCCCATGTCCACCACTTTTATCAACAAAGTTAAAAGCAAAAATGCAAAAATTAATGTGCGCAATATAACCTCGTCGTTGACGCGCCGTTAAACCACAATAATCTAATCTAAATCTAATCTAAATCCAGTGTGTGTGTTACAAACTGAACTGAAACCTAATTAAAGGGCTGATATTCCCATAAAAGCACCAAATACTTTGCTTGAGTACAGCAACAGTATCAATATTGATAAGTTTATTGGCCATCACAATTGTGCAATTAAATATGACGCGTTATTTTTTTTTAAATCATTTGAAATACAATCTTTGAAGTGACGTGTTGACTTGGCCCCTGTTTGATACCACTCCACTTTGCTGATTACTTTTTAGGAGTGGGTAGCAATTGTCCGAGTTTTTAGAGTGTCTTGGGATACAATTTCAAACAAAAACACAGAGACGACAACTAATTGTATTTTTGTGGTACAAGTCTGTGAACATGTTTGTTGCGAATGTCTCAACCACCCACTCTCTTTATTCTCAAAATCGTCTTCCCCCTATCTTTGAGAACGGTCACAGTTCTGAAGACAAAGTCCACCGCCTATCCTCATACAAGATGTATATCGTGCTGTAGTTGGCCACATGATAGTCCGCCATGGTCCTCCACTCCTCCAGCCGTCTGCCTGCGTGGAACAGGAGTTGATTCTTCGGCGCGACTCCGACTTTGTCCTGGAGCATGTCCTTGACGACCTCCCGCATCCTCATACAAGATGTCTATCGTGCTATTGTTGGCCACATGATAGTCCGCCATGGTCCTCCACTCCTCCAGCCGTCTACCTGCGTGGAACAGGAGTTGATTCTTCGGCGCGACTCCGACTTTGTCCTGGAGCATGTCCTTGACGACCTCCCGCATCCTCATACAAGATGTCTATCGTGCTATTGTTGGCCACATGATAGTCCGCCATGGTCCTCCACTCCTCCAGCCGTCTGCCTGCGTGGAACAGGAGTTGGTTCTTCGGCGCGACTCCGACTTTGTCCTGGAGCATGTCCTTGACGACCTCCCGCATCCTCATACAAGATGTCTATCGTGCTATTGTTGGCCACATGATAGTCCGCCATGGTCCTCCACTCCTCCAGCCGTCTGCCTGCGTGGAACAGGAGTTGATTCTTCGGCGCGACTCCGACTTTGTCCTGGAGCATGTCCTTGACGACCTCCCGCATCCTCATACAAGATGTCTATCGTGCTATTGTTGGCCACATGATAGTCCGCCATGGTCCTCCACTCCTCCAGCCGTCTACCTGCGTGGAACAGGAGTTGATTCTTCGGCGCGACTCCGACTTTGTCCTGGAGCATGTCCTTGACGACCTCCCGCATCCTCATACAAGATGTCTATCGTGCTATTGTTGGCCACATGATAGTCCGCCATGGTCCTCCACTCCTCCAGCCGTCTACCTGCGTGGAACAGGAGTTGATTCTTCGGCGCGACTCCGACTTTGTCCTGGAGCATGTCCTTGACGACCTCCCGCATCCTCATACAAGATGTCTATCGTGCTGTAGTTGGCCACATGATAGTCCGCCATGGTCCTCCACTCCTCTAGCCGTCTGCCTGCGTGGAACAGGAGTTGGTTCTTTGTCGCGACTCCGAATTGGTCCCGGAGCATTTCCTTGACGACTTCCACGGTGTCCGAAGGAAGGACGGCCAAGGTGTACGTCGTGCCGTTGAAGTCCCTCACGAAGATCTGCATGCCGACGAGGCCTGGGGATTAGGAGAAAAACACGTTGAAGCGTGGATTAATCCATGTTATCTGTACCAGAAGTAGATGCTTGCAGATTTGTAATAGAGAAACTGGCTTTCATCAAAGTGTGTAGGTATAGTCTTAAAATCGCGGAACAACCTCCAACCAACCGTCCGCTTCTTCCGTAATTAGCGTAATCAAACAATAGGGAAGTCTCATGAAATTTTATTCTAGTAAATTTCTATAAATAAACACAAATAATAATGACAAATACACTTATTACCTGTGAAATCTTAAATTTTCATTCATAAAAATCGAGTTCAAATATCATATGATTTTTGGCGGGAAAAACGGCCTTTAACAAGAATCAGAACTGTGATGTCATTTCCAAGTCTTGAACATTGTGTTGACATGGGGATTCCCTTGTTGCCATGGCAATATAGCAAACTGTGATGTCATTGCCAATTTTCCTGTTTTTAAATGAGAGGAGATCTATCAAACTTTGTAAATTTATTACATGAGAACTATTCGTCCAACAACAAAAATAATACCACATCTGTGTTCAGCAACATCTCAACTTTCATAAAATAAATATTATTCTGAATTCTAATCTTCACGAGACTTCCCTATTGAGAAGAATAAGAAAGTAATGAAGATTGATGATGTATTGCGTATTGTATTTCAACTTCAACGTCAGGCGTGGTTGTAGCAGGCTGAGATAAATTAAGGCCCTAGTAATATGGTAAACATTTTGAAAAAAGAGTATTATATTATTTATTTTAATGGATTATAGCGGAATTTAATATCAAATCATCCGACGAATTTTCACTATCCTCTTCGATTTTCTAAAAACTTGATGCGCTTGATAGTTGTGCCAGGGCCTCTTTGGTTGTACCAAAGAAGAATATAGAAACATAGCTTGAGACACCGATTAAAGAACAGAGGTCTGCTCTAGACGAGTCTAAAATGAATGAACACTGACGCTGATGGCGAGACGCCATGCCGACGATCGCCTGATCGCCTATCTCGTAATCGCCCAATGTGAACTCGCTCCTGAGTTTGTTGCCGTGGAAGTACAGCCGCTGTTCTGTCAGTGGAACGCCCTCCTTGTCCCGGATCCTCTCCTTGAAATGCGCTACTGTGTCGGAGAGCGCGCACGCGATGGTGAACGGCCATCCTGAGTAGTCGTCCACGAACACAGTCATCGCTGCGTCGGCTGAACAGATGCACAGAGAGCTTTCAATAACTAACAGTATTGATGTGTGTCATGATTTAAAAAGAAAACATACTTCAATTAAGACGTATAAAATAAAAATTGTTTCTGGATTATATCTTAAATGACGACTTGAAGAGCAATCCGTACCTTTGGTTAAGATCCACCCCATGTCTCTGCAATTTCCTGTACAAAGTGATACGTATGGGCCCGCTGTTTGCTATGAAACTGTATAACAAACAATATCCTAGTTTAGATTTGTCCCTACAATGTTCTTTTGTAGACAATGTAAGAAATGCTCAAGCATTGTTATACCATGCGGAATAAGTAGTGTTGATGTACTTTTGAAAGTCCAGCAATATTTGGCTATACATACATACCGAAGTTGGAGAACACAGTAGTGTAAAGTCTCTTCGGTACTATTTGGAGTTGTAGGAGTAATCCCCCATTCGTCACTGTCGTCTTGGACAGGTGTTGGACATCACCATGCATGTTGCAAGGTGTGGGATATACCTTCACCGTCACCTCTGCCCGAAGCATGGCGGGGTGGGAGAGGGCGAAATAGTAAGAGCAGAAATTGCGCCATGAGAATTGCACGTCTATGGTCGGGGACAGACAAAGATGAGCCCTCTCTAGCATGGACCGCCCTCTACCTCGCAATGCTGAAGTGGGTTCATCTTTGCCTGTCCCCGACCGTAGGAGAGTACGCATTAGTTTATGGCTGGGCCATCCAATGCTTCCTTTCTTTGCTGGTCGCTCATCTATTACTTATGTAGTTATACTGACGGCGTTGTCTCGCGTTGCAGTCTGCGCACACGAGCCGCGTCGCCGCCCGCCATGGACGCCGCCGTGCCGACGATCAAGGAGCGCATGAAGGCGATGGCGGAGGAGGCGAAGAGTCGACGTCGGGCGCCGCGCGACGCCGCCCGCTTTCAGACGCAGCCGGTGACTCCCGGCGAGCTCCAGCAGGCGCTCGCCCAGGCGCCGGACAAGGAGGGCGACGACGAGGAAGGTAAGAACACTTCTTCGCGCAATGACATCGACGGCGAGAGGAGAGAGATCATCTTCATTCTAACTGTTGTTTATTATCTTTGGGGATCAAACTCTCTTAACCTCTTCGCACAACAGGCTTTCCATCTACAAGTGTTTATGAGGTTGCACTATTTGACACATTAATGTTTGAGTACATCGGCCCAAGTCTTGTTCTGTCACACTCATTGCAATTGCTCACCGCAACGATTTGAGTCCACTTTCTTCATTTCAATCAAGTCAATACTTCAAAGAAAACGGAACATCACCTCCTTCAAGAACTTTCTTTGTTCCCTTCTTTTCCCCCATGACTTAAAATTTGTTGCTCCAGCTTTTGTTTACAAATGCACTCGACGACAAGTAATGGTACATTACATTGCCTCTATGGCACTAGCTAATAACTTGTCGACCAACAATGAACATTCTTCGTTGATGAAAGACTCACTTCTAATAAAAAAAAATTATCCTGTCTGAAGCCAGCCGTAGAACCATAATAAAGTAATAAATACTTTCCTTACAATTCTTATGGCGCATTATCAACCACTGACATTGTCCAGGTTGCATGTCTAGGAATTAAACCCCCAACATGTGGAGGAGGAAGGGAACGAAGAAAGTGCTTGAAGAAGGTGGTAGAACGGAGCCACACTTATTCCAACTCTATGGGTACAGTTATGTCGCATGATTGTGCAACCCCGGCATGAGCAAGTACATTGAATGTCCGCAGCATGTTTCTAGCGCATTCATCACCAGCATGGTTCGTGCTACATGGAATGCCACATGGAATGGAATGCCACTCGGAATGCCACTTGGGATGCCACATGGCCCACGGGATGCCACATGGAATGGCTGGACACTTCTCTCTCATGTTCTCTCTTGCCTCCTTCCTTGACTCTTTCAGTTGATTCTTTCCACACACCACTCACCAGGTGACCAACAAGAAACTGTCTTTCAAGGCTACGTTTCGATGCACAGACTTGAGGGGTTTTTTATAGACAGAATTGATCGTGGAGATATGGATCTACAGGAATACGATACTTCTATTTTTAGAGTGAAAGCTTACTTAATTGATCATATTATTATCTTAAATAATAGCTAAGAGCTAGCTCTGCTAATAGAGCTCAAATCGCTTTAGTACTTATTTCAGAGAATATTTTGTTCGTAACTAATTTGTAATTATTGTCAACATGGGTACTTTTTATGACAGTACATCTGTGTTATGCATCTCTATGATCATTGAACTGTGCGAAGTTATAAAAGTAAATTCAATTATTACTATAGTTATGACACTTTTATTTTGCAAAATATAACAATTGTTTATCACTTTCTTAAAAACATGTACAATTTACAACAGTCTTCCACTCTTCCTAAAAACACGAAGCGTCGAAATGTTGTTTATGTACGATGCTGGAAGACGTCGTGTTGTGTCTGACTGCTGTTGTGACGTACGCAGCCAACAGCGACGCCGCCTCCAAGCTGTCCCTGGCCGAGCGTGTCCGCTACTTCAACACGCGCGCCGCCCCCGACAAGCCCGCCGCGCCGCCGCCGCCGCCCACCAGGAAGCGCTCGGCGCGGTTCAAGACCCAGCCGGTCACGATGGACGAGTTGGGGACCGCGATTCAGCTGAGAGTGTCGCCCCTGGCGGCCGCCTTCGTCCGACCGCCGGACATCCAGGAGCTAGGTGCGGCTTCTTCATCGCTCTTCTCTTCTCTATAACGCTCTTCATCGCTCTTCTCTAACGCTCTTCATTGCTCTTCTCTTCTCTGACGCTCTTCTTCGCTTCTTTTTGCTGTCCGGTGCTTGGAATAGTAGTCTTCAAATCCTAAACAAACAGAACTAATCAAAACTACGTTTGCTTTTTTTACAGGCAATGTGGGGCTTTGGTTTTAGCATAATGCTTACTTTCTTGCAATATCTATCTGACATATTTAGTCTTTCCTACATGACTGTTGATCTTATTGAGTGTCATATAAAATGTGTGCACTTACTTGTGAAGTGTGATATTATGTCTGCATGGTACTTGATGTTCTTGCCAGCTGCATTGCTTTATGTGTCCTGTTGAATGTGTTGTTAACTCTGACGAATGACTAATTCAAGGGGAATGGCGCAGTATTTGCTGGCGTCTGGAAGTTTTATGAGCGCCTCGTCGACATTCCCAGTGCATCTAGAAGTAGATCGATCAGGGGAAAACAATAGGATAGATTAAAGCAGAATTCATCAGCAAACTGCTAGGTAGACGCTAGTAGTCTCATTCCCAGTACGACGCATTGGATGGTAATGTTAATGTTCAAGGCCACACTTCCGCGCTTTATAGGGGGGAGGGTTCTAAAATCCAATGTCACATCCAATGCGCACTGGGCTTACTCAAGGCTTGTTCTCTTTATGACCATCGTTGTACCCTTGAGTATAGGTTGTACCTCTAACAAGAATGTTCAGCTTTCCCTCCCCAAACATACAAGTTCATATTTAATACTTGAGGTTGTACCAAAGGTCATAATGAACCCTAGTGTGTGGGGTCTATATTTAAAATTCTCTAGAAAATTTATAAAAATGCTTTGAATAACTTTGCGTTTGCCTTTTCCTTAGTGCGCAAAACGAATGACGTTAGCCGTGTTATGTCTGATACGTAGGCTCTGAAACCACCCCGGCATGTGCATGTGAAGTCCAGCAGGAGATTAACATTGAACCACTGAAGTGCTGAGTGCACTGGTTGCTAATCCACTTAGCTCCATGCAATCAATACCCGTCGTGATGCCTGTTGTAGTGTGTCAGTCAGTTGGTCTGGATCACTGCAGATGAGTTGCATGCAGTTGTGTATGCAGTAGTGGTGGGCCAGAGTTGTTAGGAGAGTCGGCTCGAGAGGTACTCCGTGGATGTGTGTTTGTGTTGTTATGTTATGTTTTTTAATTGGTGAACTAGTGTATGGTACCTTATGGATGTCGTCCATCACAAATATAGGTAGCCTAAAACTAACACTTACAGGATAGATAAACTATTAGTTTTTTGACAACGTTTTCAAGTATTTGTAATTTTTTAAATTTTGATGTGGATTTTTTATAAACGTGATTAAGGGTAAGGATTTTTTAAAGAACTACTTTTAAATTAAAAAATCAGGAAATTAAGTAACCCACTAATTGAGCGATTGTCTCCAATTTGCTTTTTTGGCATTTACTACTTCTTTTTATGTTTATTTTTTTCTTGTTTTTGGCAACATAGAGGCTATACACATCTTTTCCGAATGAGCTCAAATTGTGTACATGTGCATAGATCATCTTGTGTTTGCAGTGCCAAATTTTAACAAAATTCTCTTCATCAAAAGTTTCCTCGGTCAACATTGTTGTATTCAAGCAACTGTATCCGTTTGCAGTGGCGGCTATTTGGCTTTACAACAGGTGTTCAATTACATAGAAGGACGTAGAAGAAAGTACTCTAAGAGGAGAGCCCCCAGCAGATGCGGGGCCGGGGCGCATAATGCCGGATTTTTTTGTATCTTTAGTTTGAAATTGATGCATTTTTACGTCTTTTGGAGAGCAAAATGATAAGACAAAATATTTAACTTCCTACTTCCTGGATTAGGGAGCACTTTTAAATAATTTTCTTGGATGATCAGGTGTGCAATTGTCACACCTTGCACACTGTAATAGCCGCCACTGTCCGTTTGCTTTATGTTCCAGAGTGTGTCGTATGTTATTTCTTAATGAAATTAATTTTTTTATTTTTTATTGATTAGATCATGTTTTGCATTAATTCAGTTATTTATTATAAATATTTTGTTTCCTTTGGAATTTTGTTTGAGGTGTGTACGTATCATCGGTGCTCACTCTTCAACGTGTTACACTGAGCGTTTTCTGGTATAGTTGTTTTCACATTATTAAATGTATTCATGCCCATGTTGTAGGCACAATGTCGGTGCGCGCTGCGCGTGAGAAGATGTTCGAGCACGCGCAACAGACGCTGCTGCGCGGCATCTTGAAGCCGTCGCCCTCGGACCAGGCCGAGTCCGACGCCTCGGTCCTCCGGTCCGCTCTCAAGAAGGAGAGCAGCACGGAGGAAGCGGACCCCCGCTCCATCCTCAAGACAGAGTCGTCGGACTTCAAGTCGTCCAGCTCCGAGGAGGAGAGCGCCGGTTCGAACCCCGGGCGGCCCGACCTCCCCGACATACTGTACGGCGTGGAGAAGGAACAGAAGAGGTGGGAAGTCACTTATGTACACTCACATTCCAATAGGGTTGTGCAAATCTTCTATTTTTAAGGCAAACCAGATCCGATCCGAACATTTAGATTCCCAATCAGTTTCCGGACCCGAACCTCTAGATTCCTATTCAATAATGCTTTTTGTACAAGGAGTACATAACTGAACACAAAGCAAAGTAATGTTGGGATTTCTGTTCATGATTTATTGAGCGAGCGAAGCGAGCGTCTCCTTTTGGCTCTTTTGGCACGGACCTCTGTTTTTTTTTTTTTTTTTTTTTTTGTTTTTTTTTTTGTTTTTGTTTTTGGCTGCTAATAGCCGATACACAGGTCGCACCGTTTCACCGATCGATCTGAAATTTTGCACACATGTAAAACCAACCTTCTCTGTTTGCAGACCCTAATTTTTTTGAAATCCATTCATTGGTTGAAATTTAAATAAACATCTCCTGATAGGCTGAAAAATGAAAATGGACTTCGACAAATGTGATCGACCTTATATTTTGCATGGTCATTAGGACCAACATTGTCTCTTATTTTACAAATTTTCAGCCAAATCCTCCCATTGGTTAAAATTTAAAAAAATATTTCATGTGCTTTTTGAAATTTAATCCAGAACCGTTTGACCGATCAACTTAAAATTTTGTACGGTCATCGGGTCCAACATTATCTGTATTTTTGACAATTTTCAGACTAAACTGTGTTTAAATTCAAAAGTTATCGACAGTTTACGGATATTTTGCGTGTTGGCTATCATATTTCTCGAATTTCATATTTCACGGAATCTTCGAATCTTCACTTCAAGGTTGTTAGAGCAGAAACTTTCAAACGTATTATGAAACTGATATGACCGTTTAACATTTTTTTGAACGATATCCTGTGATTTTTGGAAATTAACAAGGAATCGTTCAATCATAAAGGTTGAATCGATCAACTTAAAACTTTGCGTGGTTATTGGGACCAATATTTTAGGAATTGTTGGAGATTTTCATACAAGTCTGTGGCGAAATTCAAGAATTATTGGCTTTTAAGGACATTTTCGATAAACATAATTTCGGTTCGAGGTGTTGCGCGTATCCGTGCTCGCTCATCAACGCGTTACTCAGAGCGTTTTCCTAGTGAATAATTAGAAAAGCACCCGTTACAGTTGCTCAAAATTTATTTCACTTTCGTCACTTCATCATGTAATGTGACAATTCAAAATCAGTAATTTTAATTAATTACAGTTCTTGGTAGAAATAAAATCAACTGTAAATCATCTGATTGAATGTGGTGGGGGGTGAAGAGGAGAAAACAGCTACTGGTTTCCATGATTGTACAGCTATGAGAGCGGTAAGAGATGAACAATTTGTTCCAGACTGGAGAAGGAGAGAGTGGACAACCTGAACCGACAGACGAAGGAGGAGCTGGAGAAGCGGCTGAAGTCGAAGCAGATGATCGACGAGTTCAACCGCAGCCGGCGCAAGGAGCGGCTCAACGGCAGCGCCAGGAGCGACGAGACCTCCGAGGGGGAATCGTCGGGCGGCCGGGAGGTCAAGAAGATCATACGCAACGAGGCGGTGGCCCGGCGGAGGCAGCAGGCAGTCAACAAGCAGAGGTGAGTGAGTTCGATGGAGGTTATGTCCAGGAGGGTTGTTCTTTCTTAGCGTGTCACTTGATGCAGACTCCTATGGAGTGCTATCTATAACTTGGAAACAACTGGTCAATTTGTGATGCCTCGTCATCTCACAGTGACAAGGAATTTAGAATAACCTTCCAGGGGGGTTATTCTAAATTCCCTTGTCGTCTCGTATCAATTGATACGGCGTCACTACCGTGTTAAATAGATAGCACTCCAGTGTGCAGTGAGCCCGTATCACGTTAGACGAGACAACAAGGGAATTTAGAATCGCCCTCCAGGGCTATTTTCAATATTATTTGCCTCGTGGGTTTTATGATTTTTTCCCAATAATCTACTGTTGAGTATAAGGTTTTGTATTGCTACAATTTTAAGTAATTTTCAACATAATTAATGGTCTACAATTAGACATTATAAGTTTAAAAATTTCATTGCAATAGAAAATTGTAATTTGTAATTTTAGCAATGAAAATTTAATACTTTGTGTGAGATAGTTTTGAGTGTACGTAGGTGAATTTGAACTAGTATGAGAATTTTCAAAAATATTTTATGCTTGAATACTTATTTCAAAAGGGGTTAAAACTTTTTAAAAATGCATACAATTTGTATATTATATAATAATTTTTTTTTTTTGCATAAAAAATGAACAAAAACAGCACAACAGAAAATATAATACGATGATATACATATTGCAATATCTGAGTGGTGACTGGTGCCCCCCTAAAACCAGGACGCCAGCCCAGACACCCTGTAGCTACGCCACTGGTACGCACTGTCCTTAGAATTCACAATCTTTCCCATGCGTCCAAGAACTGTGAATTCTGTCGCCCAGACAACCACGTCTGCTAACTGCTATCAATACACTTCAATATAAAGATATCTCGGAAATGATCCACTAATCTCAATGAGAAGTGTTAATTCTAAAGCGCCTTCTTGAAACTAAACGTCAGCTCAGTAATGAGCTAATTGGTGTGCATACTGGGAGCGTGTGTGTGTAACTGGCAGCTAGTGTGTAATCAAGAGCAATTAGACACTTGGCGCGCACAACAAGCAACTGCTGTGTGCACAAGTTCACAGGCCAAGGTCAATCATTGAGTGGTCGGCAGCATTTCACTGCCCTCTCGGTACAAACAGTTTCTGTGTCCAGGCGCGTAGGAACTTTATTTTGACAGGGGGGGTCAAAATTATAGGGGATCGATGGATGTCAGGAAAAGGTAGTTCACTGCTACAAGGGGTCTGGGGGACTCACCCCCCAGTTAGCCCCGCAGGACCTTTTTTTAATTTTTGATACAAAATAATCGAATTTTAAGCTATTCTTCTCAAAGAAATGTAAAATGTGTGATATACCTATGTAATATTCTGTGGGAACTTAAGAAAACTTGTTTTTATAGAATTCCCAATGGCCCCGCAGGGCATTTTTTTTACATCTTGATAAGATAAAAAAAAATCGAATTCGACGCTTTTTTGGCATCTTTTTTAAAGAAATTCAAAATGTGTGTCCTATGCAATATTCTTGGGGATACAAGAGACAAAATAAAATTTTGTTATTTGACAAAATCCCAAATGGGCCCGCAGGTAAATACTTGAATTCTAGTGAAAGAGAATCGATTATGAATTGATTTTGGAATCGACCTTTGAAAAAGGTTGCAAGAGCAACAAGCAATAAGCAATCAATAAGGAAAATCTGGTAATGTTTTGGAATCTATTAGTTTAACGTGTAATTATTTAATTTGATTCATGAGGATGATCATGTTGGACAAATGAGTAAATGAGTTGTGTCATCGTATAATACCTCTGTTCAATTAGTTTTGCAAAACTTAAGAAAATTTTGAGAATTTAACCTCATAATGAAGCAAATCTGTGCATTCTGTGCAACAAGCTTAATCAACATTTGTGAATATCTGGATGTGTTCAGGATCTCTAGCAGGGGGGTCCGGCTCCAGACAGGGGGGTCCGTTCCCCCCTTCCCCCCCCCCCCCCCTATTCCTACGCGCCTGTCTGTGTCTCTACCCACGCATCAAGATCTATAGAATTTGTCTGAATGCATTGATCAATCACTCAGACGGTTTTAGCGAAATTTCAGGCCCCGACGGATCAAATGATATTTAAAATACTTAAAAATGTATTTTCAAAACGTGACGGCTCTCTTGGTCTGCCCCCCCTCCCCCTCACACTGTGTAACATGGGTGACCCCCCTCCCCCCCCCTGATGGACGGTGGGAAGGAGGCGTTCGTGTCCTAATAGTAGGGAACCTTCCCATCATTTGCCTCGACTGAGAGAAACTAGTTCAGTTCAGATCATTTTTATTTCCAAAAAACATATCTTTTTACAGTACATGTTAGAGACTCTTAACGTTGACACGTTTCATTAGAGTATGGAAAATATATTAAACACATTAAATAAATTAATTGAGATCTCTAACCCTCCTAATGTCCGTCCGTCCGATCGGGTAGCTCAGTTGGTAGAGCTCTCGCCCGGCAAGTGAGAGGTCCCGGGTTCGCGAGCCCCGGTTCGGTCGGATATTTTTCACAACACACATCCCTTCCTATCTACATGTTTGCAATTTCATTACTTACTACTCAGTCAAGAAGGACGGCCGCGGGAATCAAACCCGGGTCGTCCTGAGTGCAAGTCCAGAAGTCCTGAGCGTTTCAGTCTGAGCCAAACGTCAAAAATTCCCTTTTTGGTATTGAAATCCCTGCACAAGATTTTTTTTCCACTTTTACGTAGAAAGTGTCAATTATTATGGCTTGTACTACTGTTGCTGGCATGGTAGTTTTCGTCAAAATAGTTTTTTACAGTTTTAATTTTCATCATATTAGTACTTTGTACACATTTTAAACCATAATTGTAGCAGATATCCCTTTTTATGGTCGAAAATTACTTTAATATTTTTGAACGTTTTAATAAATCAACAAAAATAATGAGAGCCAGCTTACTCTATGCCCCCCTCCTAAATGCAAAACATCATCTACGTCCATTCCATTTATTCGCAAAAGTTGCAACGCATTTACAGACAACACGAGGAAGCGCAGTGAAGAAGGCCTCCCCCCCCCCCCCCCCCCCCCCCTTGGTTTAAAGGTCTCGCCAGCTGTTTCCATCTACCGCAGCGCGGCCGCGTCGCTCGCGCGAACTGTTACGTCAGTGTAGTGGGGGGTGACGCGAGCGGCGAGGGACGCTTGAAGAAGGAAGGGGCACCTGCTCGCCAGTCGCACACGATCACAGCATCACAGATCATGCGAGTCGTCATGGATACACGGTGTTAGTGTTAGTGTCAAGACAAAGTGAGTGTGTGTGCAGCAGTGTTCTTCATTCACGGCGTCTTGACAGGTCAGTTGTCATCAGGCGATCTGACGCCAACGCGCTCGTCGCGGGAAGATTCAAACTAGCGTCTACTAATAGAATGTTTTGTCTCGACAAGTCCTAGGACTCGGAGCGTCTTCAATAATATTGTGTGTATGTTTAGTTTACTACACACATAATCATTTAACAATCAAGAGAAAGCGGTGTTGTTTCGCGATATCGGCGGCCCCCTAGCTAGCTCGTAATCGGCATAACCTATTTTCATGTTAGCTTGTGTGTGGTTGGGTGGGCCAAGGCGCCAAATTAAGATATATCACGATAATGTGAGATTTGCCACTTTTGATATCCAGTATAGGCGGTACGGGCCATGGCGTATGGCAAATAATAGGTGCATAAGGAAAAAGGTTGCCTTGAAAAAATATTGTCTGTGTGTAGTTTTTGCCTTACAAGGCAAAAACTGATGACCTCTTTTCGTTGGGTTGCAAACGATTTGGCACTGCATTATACTAGGCTGATATTTTAGTCCGTTCTAGAATCGAAAGGAAAGTATTTGTCCAACACACTTTTAACATCAAAAAGACATGTTTCACAAATTATCCTAACAGTTTAGAAGGACCAATGTAATTGAAAACGTGCGTACAGGCAATTTACTTCATATAACATATTATTTTTATTCATATTTCATGATATAATGGTTGAATTAAGTATTACTCAATTATTTTTAAATTTGCTTTGGGCTTTTGTAACTGTTTCCGCTATGTTTACGTAATAAACGTGCGATCAGCAATGTTCTCTGCCTGGAGTCACGACACTGGCATTACAACTGCATGTTTCCCCGTGTTGTCTGAAGTTCCTTCACGCACGTCAGTTGTGTTGACTTGCACTCTGTCTATGCAAGATCAATAAGATGACCAGCCGAGATCCTCACGTGTATTGCGCATCGAAAGACAAACCGGTTTATCAGCAGCGTCATTGGGTCAACTTTTTGTTTCTTACGTATGAATTGAAGGCGGCAGCGAACGTTTTCGGTGATCGGTTTGATATGAAAATCTTTTTTTTTTTTAAATTGATTCAAATTTCGTTTCTAAATAGTTTGAATCTCGTTTCCCACGGCCTCCTTCAAGACTGAGGTGATTTTCATTGTTTCTCTCAGTCGCGATGAAAATAATGGGAAGGTTTCCCTACTAATAGGCCACGACCTCCAGCATATTCTTCAGTCTAAATGTACGACAGTTAAACACCACTAAAATGTGTGTTTTGGCAATTAAATTAATTTCTTTCCCACGAACAAGTGCTATGTGTAATGTAAGCACCAGTAATAAAAAGTGTTAACAGTTTACTGGGGAGTTACGTGAATCATTTTCCAGGTAAAACTCCGGAAACGAAAGCTTCTGTAAATCATCCAAGCTCAAATCCATCGCGATAGTGCTACTTGACTCCCTTCCTTCTCTTCCTGGTGATGCATCTGCAGTGTTTGTTCTGTCTTGTGTCTTGTCTCTATCAGCCTCGCACTTCGGATCAAGATGGTTGCATACGCTTCCTGGTGATGCATCTGCAGTGTGTTATCTATCTTGTGTCTTGTCTCGATCAGCCTCGCACTTCGGATCAAGATGGTTGCATACGCTTCCTGGTGATGCATCTGCAGTGTGTTATCTATCTTGTGTCTTGTCTCGATCAGCCTCGCACTTCGGATCAAGATGGTTGCATACGCTTCCTGGTGATGCATCTGCAGTGTGTTATCTATCTTGTGTCTTGTCTCGATCAGCCTCGCACTTCGGATCAAGATGGTTGCATACGCTTCCTGGTGATGCATCTGCAGTGTGTTATCTGTCTTGTGTCTTGTCTCGATCAGCCTCGCACTTCGGATCAAGATGGTTGCATACGCTTCCTGGTGATGCATCTGCAGTGTGTTATCTATCTTGTGTCTTGTCTCTATCAGCCTCGCACTTCGGATCAAGATGGTTGCATACGCTTCCTGGTGATGCATCTGCAGTGTGTTATCTATCTTGTGTCTTGTCTCGATCAGCCTCGCACTTCGGATCAAGATGGTTGCATACGCTTCCTGGTGATGCATCTGCAGTGTGTTATCTATCTTGTGTCTTGTCTCGATCAGCCTCGTACTTCGGATCAAGATGGTTGCATACGCTTCCTGGTGATGCATCTGCAGTGTGTTATCTATCTTGTGTCTTGTCTCGATCAGCCTCGCACTTCGGATCAAGATGGTTGCATACGCTTCCTGGTGATGCATCTGCAGTGTGTTATCTATCTTGTGTCTTGTCTCGATCAGCCTCGCACTTCGGATCAAGATGGTTGCATACGCTTCCTGGTGATGCATCTGCAGTGTGTTATCTATCTTGTGTCTTGTCTCGATCAGCCTCGCACTTCGGATCAAGATGGTTGCATACGCTTCCTGGTGATGCATCTGCAGTGTGTTATCTATCTTGTGTCTTGTCTCGATCAGCCTCGTACTTCGGATCAAGATGGTTGCATACGCTTCCTGGTGATGCATCTGCAGTGTGTTATCTATCTTGTGTCTTGTCTCGATCAGCCTCGCACTTCGGATCAAGATGGTTGCATACGCTTCCTGGTGATGCATCTGCAGTGTGTTATCTATCTTGTGTCTTGTCTCGATCAGCCTCGCACTTCGGATCAAGATGGTTGCATACGCTTCCTGGTGATGCATCTGCAGTGTGTTATCTATCTTGTGTCTTGTCTCGATCAGCCTCGCACTTCGGATCAAGATGGTTGCATACGCTTCCTGGTGATGCATCTGCAGTGTGTTATCTATCTTGTGTCTTGTCTCGATCAGCCTCGCACTTCGGATCAAGATGGTTGCATACGCTTCCTGGTGATGCATCTGCAGTGTGTTATCTATCTTGTGTCTTGTCTCGATCAGCCTCGCACTTCGGATCAAGATGGTTGCATACGCTTCCTGGTGATGCATCTGCAGTGTGTTATCTATCTTGTGTCTTGTCTCGATCAGCCTCGCACTTCGGATCAAGATGGTTGCATACGCTTCCTGGTGATGCATCTGCAGTGTGTTATCTATCTTGTGTCTTGTCTCGATCAGCCTCGCACTTCGGATCAAGATGGTTGCATACGCTTCCTGGTGATGCATCTGCAGTGTGTTATCTATCTTGTGTCTTGTCTCGATCAGCCTCGCACTTCGGATCAAGATGGTTGCATACGCTTCCTGGTGATGCATCTGCAGTGTGTTATCTATCTTGTGTCTTGTCTCGATCAGCCTCGCACTTCGGATCAAGATGGTTGCATACGCTTCCTGGTGATGCATCTGCAGTGTGTTATCTATCTTGTGTCTTGTTTCGATCAGCCTCGTACTTCGGATCAAGATGGTTGCATACGCTTCCTGGTGATGCATCTGCAGTGTGTTATCTATCTTGTGTCTTGTCTCGATCAGCCTCGCACTTCGGATCAAGATGGTTGCATACGCTTCCTGGTGATGCATCTGCAGTGTGTTATCTATCTTGTGTCTTGTCTCGATCAGCCTCGCACTTCGGATCAAGATGGTTGCATACGCTTCCTGGTGATGCATCTGCAGTGTGTTATCTATCTTGTGTCTTGTCTCTATCAGCCTCGCACTTCGGATCAAGATGGTTGCATACGCTTCCTGGTGATGCATCTGCAGTGTGTTATCTATCTTGTGTCTTGTCTCGATCAGCCTCGCACTTCGGATCAAGATGGTTGCATACGCTTCCTGGTGATGCATCTGCAGTGTGTTATCTATCTTGTGTCTTGTCTCGATCAGCCTCGCACTTCGGATCAAGATGGTTGCATACGCTTCCTGGTGATGCATCTGCAGTGTGTTATCTATCTTGTGTCTTGTCTCGATCAGCCTCGCACTTCGGATCAAGATGGTTGCATCGGTTGCAGTCAGACAGTAGAGTTGCTTGTGTAGCTTCTTCATGCTACTTCCCTTGCTATCTCGCAGCAGGCAATAAAAACGAATGATGTTTATGTTTGCCGCTCTACACCTTTATCAGATACGTGCGAACGCACCTCGTAAAAATTAGATGCGGAAACTTATTGATGCAGCGCAAATCGTGGACATAGTTGTGTTAGTGTAAGTATTATGGAGAGCAATTTGGCTCCGGTAGTAACGCTCTGGAGGTCCTGCGACCGTCGTTGACCGAGTTATTTTCAACAAATGATGGGAAGGTTCACTAGTAATCAGCCACGACCGCCTCCTTCCCACCGTCCACCCTTACAATTCTTCGTCATATTCATTCGACCATTTCTATATCTATTTGCAAACACACACTACAACAATTGAAGTCATGAGTGTGAAGATTGAAGAAGCTATGATACAAAATACAGGTTTTGAGATAATTCAGGTCAAAGTTTCCATTTAATCCCCTTCATCAATTGATTCTTTTCGCGAGTTAGTCAATGTACGGGATTTTAAAGTGCTATGTGACAAAAGGGTAGGTACATAACGCAAACGCCTTCATTCATGGAAAAGAATAATAGTTCATGGCAAATTGTCACATAGCTCCTTCTTCCACTCGTGTCTTCAGTTTAAAAATCATACGACAACACGTGTTACTTGTATACTTGCAAATCTCGATCCTACGAGATGTTTTCATCTAGCAACAACATTGAAGAGCGCCTTGACTACTATTGCATAATTGCATTCTTTACAGTGCATCGCGTCATATAGCAGGCAGGAAGACTCAAGGCTTGTAGTTGTTGTGTTTCCAGCAGTCAGTAGTGTTCGACTTGCGTTATCGCTCGCATGCCGTTAGAGGCAGTGTGTTGAACTATTAGTGGCTTCACCGCAGGAAGACTCAAGGCTTGTAGTTGTTGTGTTTCCAGCAGTCAGTAGTGTTCGACTTGCGTTATCACTCGCATGCCGTTAGAGGCAGTGTGTTGAACTATTAGTGGCTTCACCGCAGGAAGACTCGAGGCTTGTAGTTGTTGTGTTTCCAGCAGTCAGTAGTGTTCGACTTGCGTTATCACTCGCATGCCGTTAGAGGCAGTGTGTTGAACTATTAGTGGCTTCACCGCAGGAAGACTCGAGGCTTGTAGTTGTTGTGTTTCCAGCAGTCAGTAGTGTTCGACTTGCGTTATCACTCGCATGCCGTTAGAGGCAGTGTGTTGAACTATTAGTGGCTTCACCGCAGGAAGACTCAAGGCTTGTAGTTGTTGTGTTTCCAGCAGTCAGTAGTGTTCGACTTGCGTTATCACTCGCATGCCGTTAGAGGCAGTGTGTTGAACTATTAGTGGCTTCACCGCAGGAAGACTCGAGGCTTGTAGTTGTTGTGTTTCCAGCAGTCAGTAGTGTTCGACTTGCGTTATCACTCGCATGCCGTTAGAGGCAGTGTGTTGAACTATTAGTGGCTTCACCGCAGGAAGACTCAAGGCTTGTAGTTGTTGTGTTTCCAGCAGTCAGTAGTGTTCGACTTGCGTTATCACTCGCATGCCGTTAGAGGCAGTGTGTTGAACTATTAGTGGCTTCACCGCAGGAAGACTCGAGGCTTGTAGTTGTTGTGTTTCCAGCAGTCAGTAGTGTTCGACTTGCGTTATCACTCGCATGCCGTTAGAGGCAGTGTGTTGAACTATTAGTGGCTTCACCGCAGGAAGACTCGAGGCTTGTAGTTGTTGTGTTTCCAGCAGTCAGTAGTGTTCGACTTGCGTTATCACTCGCATGCCGTTAGAGGCAGTGTGTTGAACTATTAGTGGCTTCACCGCAGGAAGACTCAAGGCTTGTAGTTGTTGTGTTTCCAGCAGTCAGTAGTGTTCGACTTGCGTTATCACTCGCATGCCGTTAGAGGCAGTGTGTTGAACTATTAGTGGCTTCACCGCAGGAAGACTCGAGGCTTGTAGTTGTTGTGTTTCCAGCAGTCAGTAGTGTTCGACTTGCGTTATCACTCGCATGCCGTTAGAGGCAGTGTGTTGAACTATTAGTGGCTTCACCGCAGGAAGACTCAAGGCTTGTAGTTGTTGTGTTTCCAGCAGTCAGTAGTGTTCGACTTGCGTTATCACTCGCATGCCGTTAGAGGCAGTGTGTTGAACTATTAGTGGCTTCACCGCAGGAAGACTCGAGGCTTGTGCTGTTGTGTTTCCAGCAGTCAGTAGTGTTCGACTTGCGTAATCACTCGCATGCCGTTAGAGGCAGTGTGTTGAACTATTAGTGGCTTCACCGCAGGAAGACTCGAGGCTTGTGCTGTTGTGTTTCCAGCAGTCAGTAGTGTTCGACTTGCGTTATCACTCGCATGCCGTTAGAGGCAGTGTGTTGAACTATTAGTGGCTTCACCGCAGGAAGACTCGAGGCTTGTAGTTGTTGTGTTTCCAGCAGTCAGTAGTGTTCGACTTGCGTTATCACTCGCATGCCGTTAGAGGCAGTGTGTTGAACTATTAGTGGCTTCACCGCAGGAAGACTCAAGGCTTGTAGTTGTTGTGTTTCCAGCAGTCAGTAGTGTTCGACTTGCGTTATCACTCGCATGCCGTTAGAGGCAGTGTGTTGAACTATTAGTGGCTTCACCGCAGGAAGACTCGAGGCTTGTAGTTGTTGTGTTTCCAGCAGTCAGTAGTGTTCGACTTGCGTTATCACTCGCATGCCGTTAGAGGCAGTGTGTTGAACTATTAGTGGCTTCACCGCAGGAAGACTCGAGGCTTGTAGTTGTTGTGTTTCCAGCAGTCAGTAGTGTTCGACTTGCGTTATCACTCGCATGCCGTTAGAGGCAGTGTGTTGAACTATTAGTGGCTTCACCGCAGGAAGACTCGAGGCTTGTAGTTGTTGTGTTTCCAGCAGTCAGTAGTGTTCGACTTGCGTTATCACTCGCATGCCGTTAGAGGCAGTGTGTTGAACTATTAGTGGCTTCACCGCAGGAAGACTCGAGGCTTGTAGTTGTTGTGTTTCCAGCAGTCAGTAGTGTTCGACTTGCGTTATCACTCGCATGCCGTTAGAGGCAGTGTGTTGAACTATTAGTGGCTTCACCGCAGGAAGACTCGAGGCTTGTAGTTGTTGTGTTTCCAGCAGTCAGTAGTGTTCGACTTGCGTTATCACTCGCATGCCGTTAGAGGCAGTGTGTTGAACTATTAGTGGCTTCACCGCAGGAAGACTCGAGGCTTGTAGTTGTTGTGTTTCCAGCAGTCAGTAGTGTTCGACTTGCGTTATCGCTCGCATGCCGTTAGAGGCAGTGTGTTGAACTATTAGTGGCTTCACCGCAGGAAGACTCGAGGCTTGTAGTTGTTGTGTTTCCAGCAGTCAGTAGTGTTCGACTTGCGTTATCACTCGCATGCCGTTAGAGGCAGTGTGTTGAACTATTAGTGGCTTCACCGCAGGAAGACTCGAGGCTTGTAGTTGTTGTGTTTCCAGCAGTCAGTAGTGTTCGACTTGCGTTATCACTCGCATGCCGTTAGAGGCAGTGTGTTGAACTATTAGTGGCTTCACCGCAGGAAGACTCGAGGCTTGTGCTGTTGTGTTTCCAGCAGTCAGTAGTGTTCGACTTGCGTTATCACTCGCATGCCGTTAGAGGCAGTGTGTTGAACTATTAGTGGCTTCACCGCAGGAAGACTCGAGGCTTGTAGTTGTTGTGTTTCCAGCAGTCAGTAGTGTTCGACTTGCGTTATCACTCGCATGCCGTTAGAGGCAGTGTGTTGAACTATTAGTGGCTTCACCGCAGGAAGACTCAAGGCTTGTAGTTGTTGTGTTTCCAGCAGTCAGTAGTGTTCGACTTGCGTTATCACTCGCATGCCGTTAGAGGCAGTGTGTTGAACTATTAGTGGCTTCACCGCAGGAAGACTCGAGGCTTGTAGTTGTTGTGTTTCCAGCAGTCAGTAGTGTTCGACTTGCGTTATCACTCGCATGCCGTTAGAGGCAGTGTGTTGAACTATTAGTGGCTTCACCGCAGGAAGACTCAAGGCTTGTGCTGTTGTGTTTCCAGCAGTCAGTAGTGTTCGACTTGCGTTATCGCTCGCATGCCGTTAGAGGCAGTGTGTTGAACTATTAGTGGCTTCACCGCAGGAAGACTCGAGGCTTGTAGTTGTTGTGTTTCCAGCAGTCAGTAGTGTTCGACTTGCGTTATCACTCGCATGCCGTTAGAGGCAGTGTGTTGAACTATTAGTGGCTTCACCGCAGGAAGACTCGAGGCTTGTAGTTGTTGTGTTTCCAGCAGTCAGTAGTGTTCGACTTGCGTTATCACTCGCATGCCGTTAGAGGCAGTGTGTTGAACTATTAGTGGCTTCACCGCAGGAAGACTCAAGGCTTGTGCTGTTGTGTTTCCAGCAGTCAGTAGTGTTCGACTTGCGTTATCGCTCGCATGCCGTTAGAGGCAGTGTGTTGAACTATTAGTGGCTTCACCGCAGGAAGACTCGAGGCTTGTAGTTGTTGTGTTTCCAGCAGTCAGTAGTGTTCGACTTGCGTTATCACTCGCATGCCGTTAGAGGCAGTGTGTTGAACTATTAGTGGCTTCACCGCAGGAAGACTCGAGGCTTGTAGTTGTTGTGTTTCCAGCAGTCAGTAGTGTTCGACTTGCGTTATCGCTCGCATGCCGTTAGAGGCAGTGTGTTGAACTATTAGTGGCTTCACCGCAGGAAGACTCGAGGCTTGTAGTTGTTGTGTTTCCAGCAGTCAGTAGTGTTCGACTTGCGTTATCACTCGCATGCCGTTAGAGGCAGTGTGTTGAACTATTAGTGGCTTCACCGCAGGAAGACTCGAGGCTTGTGCTGTTGTGTTTCCAGCAGTCAGTAGTGTTCGACTTGCGTTATCGCTCGCATGCCGTTAGAGGCAGTGTGTTGAACTATTAGTGGCTTCACCGCAGGAAGACTCGAGGCTTGTAGTTGTTGTGTTTCCAGCAGTCAGTAGTGTTCGACTTGCGTTATCACTCGCATGCCGTTAGAGGCAGTGTGTTGAACTATTAGTGGCTTCACCGCAGGAAGACTCGAGGCTTGTGCTGTTGTGTTTCCAGCAGTCAGTAGTGTTCGACTTGCGTTATCACTCGCATGCCGTTAGAGGCAGTGTGTTGAACTATTAGTGGCTTCACCGCAGGAAGACTCGAGGCTTGTGCTGTTGTGTTTCCAGCAGTCAGTAGTGTTCGACTTGCGTTATCACTCGCATGCCGTTAGAGGCAGTGTGTTGAACTATTAGTGGCTTCACCGCAGGAAGACTCGAGGCTTGTAGTTGTTGTGTTTCCAGCAGTCAGTAGTGTTCGACTTGCGTTATCACTCGCATGCCGTTAGAGGCAGTGTGTTGAACTATTAGTGGCTTCACCGCAGGAAGACTCGAGGCTTGTAGTTGTTGTGTTTCCAGCAGTCAGTAGTGTTCGACTTGCGTTATCGCTCGCATGCCGTTAGAGGCAGTGTGTTGAACTATTAGTGGCTTCACCGCAGGAAGACTCAAGGCTTGTAGTTGTTGTGTTTCCAGCAGTCAGTAGTGTTCGACTTGCGTTATCACTCGCATGCCGTTAGAGGCAGTGTGTTGAACTATTAGTGGCTTCACCGCAGGAAGACTCGAGGCTTGTAGTTGTTGTGTTTCCAGCAGTCAGTAGTGTTCGACTTGCGTTATCACTCGCATGCCGTTAGAGGCAGTGTGTTGAACTATTAGTGGCTTCACCGCAGGAAGACTCGAGGCTTGTGCTGTTGTGTTTCCAGCAGTCAGTAGTGTTCGACTTGCGTTATCACTCGCATGCCGTTAGAGGCAGTGTGTTGAACTATTAGTGGCTTCACCGCAGGAAGACTCAAGGCTTGTAGTTGTTGTGTTTCCAGCAGTCAGTAGTGTTCGACTTGCGTTATCGCTCGCATGCCGTTAGAGGCAGTGTGTTGAACTATTAGTGGCTTCACCGCAGGAAGACTCAAGGCTTGTGCTGTTGTGTTTCCAGCAGTCAGTAGTGTTCGACTTGCGTTATCGCTCGCATGCCGTTAGAGGCAGTGTGTTGAACTATTAGTGGCTTCACCGCAGGAAGACTCAAGGCTTGTAGTTGTTGTGTTTCCAGCAGTCAGTAGTGTTCGACTTGCGTTATCGCTCGCATGCCGTTAGAGGCAGTGTGTTGAACTATTAGTGGCTTCACCGCAGGAAGACTCGAGGCTTGTGCTGTTGTGTTTCCAGCAGTCAGTAGTGTTCGACTTGCGTTATCGCTCGCATGCCGTTAGAGGCAGTGTGTTGAACTATTAGTGGCTTCACCGCAGGAAGACTCAAGGCTTGTAGTTGTTGTGTTTCCAGCAGTCAGTAGTGTTCGACTTGCGTTATCGCTCGCATGCCGTTAGAGGCAGTGTGTTGAACTATTAGTGGCTTCACCGCAGGAAGACTCGAGGCTTGTGCTGTTGTGTTTCCAGCAGTCAGTAGTGTTCGACTTGCGTTATCACTCGCATGCCGTTAGAGGCAGTGTGTTGAACTATTAGTGGCTTCACCGCAGGAAGACTCAAGGCTTGTAGTTGTTGTGTTTCCAGCAGTCAGTAGTGTTCGACTTGCGTTATCGCTCGCATGCCGTTAGAGGCAGTGTGTTGAACTATTAGTGGCTTCACCGCAGGAAGACTCGAGGCTTGTGCTGTTGTGTTTCCAGCAGTCAGTAGTGTTCGACTTGCGTTATCGCTCGCATGCCGTTAGAGGCAGTGTGTTGAACTATTAGTGGCTTCACCGCAGGAAGACTCAAGGCTTGTAGTTGTTGTGTTTCCAGCAGTCAGTAGTGTTCGACTTGCGTTATCACTCGCATGCCGTTAGAGGCAGTGTGTTGAACTATTAGTGGCTTCACCGCAGGAAGACTCGAGGCTTGTAGTTGTTGTGTTTCCAGCAGTCAGTAGTGTTCGACTTGCGTTATCACTCGCATGCCGTTAGAGGCAGTGTGTTGAACTATTAGTGGCTTCACCGCAGGAAGACTCGAGGCTTGTAGTTGTTGTGTTTCCAGCAGTCAGTAGTGTTCGACTTGAGTTATCGCTCGCATGCCGTTAGAGGCAGTGTGTTGAACTATTAGTGGCTTCACCGCAGGAAGACTCGAGGCTTGTAGTTGTTGTGTTTCCAGCAGTCAGTAGTGTTCGACTTGCGTTATCGCTCGCATGCCGTTAGAGGCAGTGTGTTGAACTATTAGTGGCTTCACCGCAGGAAGACTCGAGGCTTGTAGTTGTTGTGTTTCCAGCAGTCAGTAGTGTTCGACTTGCGTTATCACTCGCATGCCGTTAGAGGCAGTGTGTTGAACTATTAGTGGCTTCACCGCAGGAAGACTCGAGGCTTGTAGTTGTTGTGTTTCCAGCAGTCAGTAGTGTTCGACTTGCGTTATCACTCGCATGCCGTTAGAGGCAGTGTGTTGAACTATTAGTGGCTTCACCGCAGGAAGACTCGAGGCTTGTAGTTGTTGTGTTTCCAGCAGTCAGTAGTGTTCGACTTGCGTTATCGCTCGCATGCCGTTAGAGGCAGTGTGTTGAACTATTAGTGGCTTCACCGCAGGAAGACTCGAGGCTTGTAGTTGTTGTGTTTCCAGCAGTCAGTAGTGTTCGACTTGCGTTATCACTCGCATGCCGTTAGAGGCAGTGTGTTGAACTATTAGTGGCTTCACCGCAGGAAGACTCAAGGCTTGTAGTTGTTGTGTTTCCAGCAGTCAGTAGTGTTCGACTTGCGTTATCACTCGCATGCCGTTAGAGGCAGTGTGTTGAACTATTAGTGGCTTCACCGCAGGAAGACTCGAGGCTTGTAGTTGTTGTGTTTCCAGCAGTCAGTAGTGTTCGACTTGCGTTATCACTCGCATGCCGTTAGAGGCAGTGTGTTGAACTATTAGTGGCTTCACCGCAGGAAGACTCGAGGCTTGTAGTTGTTGTGTTTCCAGCAGTCAGTAGTGTTCGACTTGCGTTATCACTCGCATGCCGTTAGAGGCAGTGTGTTGAACTATTAGTGGCTTCACCGCAGGAAGACTCGAGGCTTGTAGTTGTTGTGTTTCCAGCAGTCAGTAGTGTTCGACTTGCGTTATCACTCGCATGCCGTTAGAGGCAGTGTGTTGAACTATTAGTGGCTTCACCGCAGGAAGACTCGAGGCTTGTGCTGTTGTGTTTCCAGCAGTCAGTAGTGTTCGACTTGCGTTATCGCTCGCATGCCGTTAGAGGCAGTGTGTTGAACTATTAGTGGCTTCACCGCAGGAAGACTCAAGGCTTGTAGTTGTTGTGTTTCCAGCAGTCAGTAGTGTTCGACTTGCGTTATCGCTCGCATGCCGTTAGAGGCAGTGTGTTGAACTATTAGTGGCTTCACCGCAGGAAGACTCGAGGCTTGTAGTTGTTGTGTTTCCAGCAGTCAGTAGTGTTCGACTTGCGTTATCGCTCGCATGCCGTTAGAGGCAGTGTGTTGAACTATTAGTGGCTTCACCGCAGGAAGACTCGAGGCTTGTAGTTGTTGTGTTTCCAGCAGTCAGTAGTGTTCGACTTGCGTTATCGCTCGCATGCCGTTAGAGGCAGTGTGTTGAACTATTAGTGGCTTCACCGCAGGAAGACTCAAGGCTTGTAGTTGTTGTGTTTCCAGCAGTCAGTAGTGTTCGACTTGCGTTATCACTCGCATGCCGTTAGAGGCAGTGTGTTGAACTATTAGTGGCTTCACCGCAGGAAGACTCAAGGCTTGTAGTTGTTGTGTTTCCAGCAGTCAGTAGTGTTCGACTTGCGTTATCACTCGCATGCCGTTAGAGGCAGTGTGTTGAACTATTAGTGGCTTCACCGCAGGAAGACTCAAGGCTTGTAGTTGTTGTGTTTCCAGCAGTCAGTAGTGTTCGACTTGCGTTATCGCTCGCATGCCGTTAGAGGCAGTGTGTTGAACTATTAGTGGCTTCACCGCAGGAAGACTCGAGGCTTGTAGTTGTTGTGTTTCCAGCAGTCAGTAGTGTTCGACTTGCGTTATCACTCGCATGCCGTTAGAGGCAGTGTGTTGAACTATTAGTGGCTTCACCGCAGGAAGACTCGAGGCTTGTGCTGTTGTGTTTCCAGCAGTCAGTAGTGTTCGACTTGCGTTATCACTCGCATGCCGTTAGAGGCAGTGTGTTGAACTATTAGTGGCTTCACCGCAGGAAGATTCGAGGCTTGTAGTTGTTGTGTTTCCAGCAGTCAGTAGTGTTCGACTTGCGTTATCACTCGCATGCCGTTAGAGGCAGTGTGTTGAACTATTAGTGGCTTCACCGCAGGAAGACTCGAGGCTTGTAGTTGTTGTGTTTCCAGCAGTCAGTAGTGTTCGACTTGCGTTATCACTCGCATGCCGTTAGAGGCAGTGTGTTGAACTATTAGTGGCTTCACCGCAGGAAGACTCAAGGCTTGTAGTTGTTGTGTTTCCAGCAGTCAGTAGTGTTCGACTTGCGTTATCGCTCGCATGCCGTTAGAGGCAGTGTGTTGAACTATTAGTGGCTTCACCGCAGGAAGACTCAAGGCTTGTAGTTGTTGTGTTTCCAGCAGTCAGTAGTGTTCGACTTGCGTTATCACTCGCATGCCGTTAGAGGCAGTGTGTTGAACTATTAGTGGCTTCACCGCAGGAAGACTCGAGGCTTGTAGTTGTTGTGTTTCCAGCAGTCAGTAGTGTTCGACTTGCGTTATCGCTCGCATGCCGTTAGAGGCAGTGTGTTGAACTATTAGTGGCTTCACCGCAGGAAGACTCAAGGCTTGTAGTTGTTGTGTTTCCAGCAGTCAGTAGTGTTCGACTTGCGTTATCACTCGCATGCCGTTAGAGGCAGTGTGTTGAACTATTAGTGGCTTCACCGCAGGAAGACTCGAGGCTTGTAGTTGTTGTGTTTCCAGCAGTCAGTAGTGTTCGACTTGCGTTATCGCTCGCATGCCGTTAGAGGCAGTGTGTTGAACTATTAGTGGCTTCACCGCAGGAAGACTCAAGGCTTGTAGTTGTTGTGTTTCCAGCAGTCAGTAGTGTTCGACTTGCGTTATCACTCGCATGCCGTTAGAGGCAGTGTGTTGAACTATTAGTGGCTTCACCGCAGGAAGACTCAAGGCTTGTAGTTGTTGTGTGTCCAGCAGTCAGTAGTGTTCGACTTGCGTTATCGCTCGCATGCCGTTAGAGGCAGTGTGTTGAACTATTAGTGGCTTCATCGCAGGAAGACTCAAGGCTTGTAGTTGTTGTGTTTCCAGCAGTCAGTAGTGTTCGACTTGCGTTATCACTCGCATGCCGTTAGAGGCAGTGTGTCGAACTATTAGTGGCTTCACCGCAGGAAGACTCGAGGCTTGTAGTTGTTGTGTTTCCAGCAGTCAGTAGTGTTCGACTTGCGTTATCGCTCGCATGCCGTTAGAGGCAGTGTGTTGAACTATTAGTGGCTTCACCGCAGGAAGACTCAAGGCTTGTAGTTGTTGTGTTTCCAGCAGTCAGTAGTGTTCGACTTGCGTTATCACTCGCATGCCGTTAGAGGCAGTGTGTTGAACTATTAGTGGCTTCACCGCAGGAAGACTCGAGGCTTGTAGTTGTTGTGTTTCCAGCAGTCAGTAGTGTTCGACTTGCGTTATCACTCGCATGCCGTTAGAGGCAGTGTGTTGAACTATTAGTGGCTTCACCGCAGGAAGACTCAAGGCTTGTAGTTGTTGTGTTTCCAGCAGTCAGTAGTGTTCGACTTGCGTTATCACTCGCATGCCGTTAGAGGCAGTGTGTTGAACTATTAGTGGCTTCACCGCAGGAAGACTCGAGGCTTGTAGTTGTTGTGTTTCCAGCAGTCAGTAGTGTTCGACTTGCGTTATCACTCGCATGCCGTTAGAGGCAGTGTGTTGAACTATTAGTGGCTTCACCGCAGGAAGACTCAAGGCTTGTAGTTGTTGTGTTTCCAGCAGTCAGTAGTGTTCGACTTGCGTTATCACTCGCATGCCGTTAGAGGCAGTGTGTTGAACTATTAGTGGCTTCACCGCAGGAAGACTCAAGGCTTGTAGTTGTTGTGTTTCCAGCAGTCAGTAGTGTTCGACTTGCGTTATCGCTCGCATGCCGTTAGAGGCAGTGTGTTGAACTATTAGTGGCTTCACCGCAGGAAGACTCAAGGCTTGTGCTGTTGTGTTTCCAGCAGTCAGTAGTGTTCGACTTGCGTTATCACTCGCATGCCGTTAGAGGCAGTGTGTTGAACTATTAGTGGCTTCACCGCAGGAAGACTCGAGGCTTGTAGTTGTTGTGTTTCCAGCAGTCAGTAGTGTTCGACTTGCGTTATCACTCGCATGCCGTTAGAGGCAGTGTGTTGAACTATTAGTGGCTTCACCGCAGGAAGACTCAAGGCTTGTAGTTGTTGTGTTTCCAGCAGTCAGTAGTGTTCGACTTGCGTTATCACTCGCATGCCGTTAGAGGCAGTGTGTTGAACTATTAGTGGCTTCACCGCAGGAAGACTCGAGGCTTGTGCTGTTGTGTTTCCAGCAGTCAGTAGTGTTCGACTTGCGTTATCACTCGCATGCCGTTAGAGGCAGTGTGTTGAACTATTAGTGGCTTCACCGCAGGAAGACTCGAGGCTTGTGCTGTTGTGTTTCCAGCAGTCAGTAGTGTTCGACTTGCGTTATCACTCGCATGCCGTTAGAGGCAGTGTGTTGAACTATTAGTGGCTTCACCGCAGGAAGACTCGAGGCTTGTAGTTGTTGTGTTTCCAGCAGTCAGTAGTGTTCGACTTGCGTTATCACTCGCATGCCGTTAGAGGCAGTGTGTTGAACTATTAGTGGCTTCACCGCAGGAAGACTCAAGGCTTGTAGTTGTTGTGTTTCCAGCAGTCAGTAGTGTTCGACTTGCGTTATCGCTCGCATGCCGTTAGAGGCAGTGTGTTGAACTATTAGTGGCTTCACCGCAGGAAGACTCGAGGCTTGTGCTGTTGTGTTTCCAGCAGTCAGTAGTGTTCGACTTGCGTTATCACTCGCATGCCGTTAGAGGCAGTGTGTTGAACTATTAGTGGCTTCACCGCAGGAAGACTCAAGGCTTGTAGTTGTTGTGTTTCCAGCAGTCAGTAGTGTTCGACTTGCGTTATCACTCGCATGCCGTTAGAGGCAGTGTGTTGAACTATTAGTGGCTTCACCGCAGGAAGACTCGAGGCTTGTGCTGTTGTGTTTCCAGCAGTCAGTAGTGTTCGACTTGCGTTATCACTCGCATGCCGTTAGAGGCAGTGTGTTGAACTATTAGTGGCTTCACCGCAGGAAGACTCAAGGCTTGTAGTTGTTGTGTTTCCAGCAGTCAGTAGTGTTCGACTTGCGTTATCACTCGCATGCCGTTAGAGGCAGTGTGTTGAACTATTAGTGGCTTCACCGCAGGAAGACTCGAGGCTTGTAGTTGTTGTGTTTCCAGCAGTCAGTAGTGTTCGACTTGCGTTATCACTCGCATGCCGTTAGAGGCAGTGTGTTGAACTATTAGTGGCTTCACCGCAGGAAGACTCGAGGCTTGTAGTTGTTGTGTTTCCAGCAGTCAGTAGTGTTCGACTTGCGTTATCACTCGCATGCCGTTAGAGGCAGTGTGTTGAACTATTAGTGGCTTCACCGCAGGAAGACTCGAGGCTTGTAGTTGTTGTGTTTCCAGCAGTCAGTAGTGTTCGACTTGCGTTATCACTCGCATGCCGTTAGAGGCAGTGTGTTGAACTATTAGTGGCTTCACCGCAGGAAGACTCGAGGCTTGTAGTTGTTGTGTTTCCAGCAGTCAGTAGTGTTCGACTTGCGTTATCACTCGCATGCCGTTAGAGGCAGTGTGTTGAACTATTAGTGGCTTCACCGCAGGAAGACTCGAGGCTTGTAGTTGTTGTGTTTCCAGCAGTCAGTAGTGTTCGACTTGCGTTATCGCTCGCATGCCGTTAGAGGCAGTGTGTTGAACTATTAGTGGCTTCACCGCAGGAAGACTCGAGGCTTGTAGTTGTTGTGTTTCCAGCAGTCAGTAGTGTTCGACTTGCGTTATCACTCGCATGCCGTTAGAGGCAGTGTGTTGAACTATTAGTGGCTTCACCGCAGGAAGACTCGAGGCTTGTAGTTGTTGTGTTTCCAGCAGTCAGTAGTGTTCGACTTGCGTTATCGCTCGCATGCCGTTAGAGGCAGTGTGTTGAACTATTAGTGGCTTCACCGCAGGAAGACTCGAGGCTTGTAGTTGTTGTGTTTCCAGCAGTCAGTAGTGTTCGACTTGCGTTATCACTCGCATGCCGTTAGAGGCAGTGTGTTGAACTATTAGTGGCTTCACCGCAGGAAGACTCAAGGCTTGTAGTTGTTGTGTTTCCAGCAGTCAGTAGTGTTCGACTTGCGTTATCACTCGCATGCCGTTAGAGGCAGTGTGTTGAACTATTAGTGGCTTCACCGCAGGAAGACTCAAGGCTTGTAGTTGTTGTGTTTCCAGCAGTCAGTAGTGTTCGACTTGCGTTATCACTCGCATGCCGTTAGAGGCAGTGTGTTGAACTATTAGTGGCTTCACCGCAGGAAGACTCGAGGCTTGTGCTGTTGTGTTTCCAGCAGTCAGTAGTGTTCGACTTGCGTTATCACTCGCATGCCGTTAGAGGCAGTGTGTTGAACTATTAGTGGCTTCACCGCAGGAAGACTCGAGGCTTGTGCTGTTGTGTTTCCAGCAGTCAGTAGTGTTCGACTTGCGTTATCACTCGCATGCCGTTAGAGGCAGTGTGTTGAACTATTAGTGGCTTCACCGCAGGAAGACTCAAGGCTTGTAGTTGTTGTGTTTCCAGCAGTCAGTAGTGTTCGACTTGCGTTATCGCTCGCATGCCGTTAGAGGCAGTGTGTTGAACTATTAGTGGCTTCACCGCAGGAAGACTCAAGGCTTGTAGTTGTTGTGTTTCCAGCAGTCAGTAGTGTTCGACTTGCGTTATCACTCGCATGCCGTTAGAGGCAGTGTGTTGAACTATTAGTGGCTTCACCGCAGGAAGACTCGAGGCTTGTAGTTGTTGTGTTTCCAGCAGTCAGTAGTGTTCGACTTGCGTTATCGCTCGCATGCCGTTAGAGGCAGTGTGTTGAACTATTAGTGGCTTCACCGCAGGAAGACTCAAGGCTTGTAGTTGTTGTGTTTCCAGCAGTCAGTAGTGTTCGACTTGCGTTATCACTCGCATGCCGTTAGAGGCAGTGTGTTGAACTATTAGTGGCTTCACCGCAGGAAGACTCGAGGCTTGTAGTTGTTGTGTTTCCAGCAGTCAGTAGTGTTCGACTTGCGTTATCACTCGCATGCCGTTAGAGGCAGTGTGTTGAACTATTAGTGGCTTCACCGCAGGAAGACTCGAGGCTTGTAGTTGTTGTGTTTCCAGCAGTCAGTAGTGTTCGACTTGCGTTATCACTCGCATGCCGTTAGAGGCAGTGTGTTGAACTATTAGTGGCTTCACCGCAGGAAGACTCGAGGCTTGTAGTTGTTGTGTTTCCAGCAGTCAGTAGTGTTCGACTTGCGTTATCGCTCGCATGCCGTTAGAGGCAGTGTGTTGAACTATTAGTGGCTTCACCGCAGGAAGACTCGAGGCTTGTGCTGTTGTGTTTCCAGCAGTCAGTAGTGTTCGACTTGCGTTATCACTCGCATGCCGTTAGAGGCAGTGTGTTGAACTATTAGTGGCTTCACCGCAGGAAGACTCAAGGCTTGTAGTTGTTGTGTTTCCAGCAGTCAGTAGTGTTCGACTTGCGTTATCACTCGCATGCCGTTAGAGGCAGTGTGTTGAACTATTAGTGGCTTCACCGCAGGAAGACTCGAGGCTTGTAGTTGTTGTGTTTCCAGCAGTCAGTAGTGTTCGACTTGCGTTATCGCTCGCATGCCGTTAGAGGCAGTGTGTTGAACTATTAGTGGCTTCACCGCAGGAAGACTCAAGGCTTGTAGTTGTTGTGTTTCCAGCAGTCAGTAGTGTTCGACTTGCGTTATCGCTCGCATGCCGTTAGAGGCAGTGTGTTGAACTATTAGTGGCTTCACCGCAGGAAGACTCGAGGCTTGTAGTTGTTGTGTTTCCAGCAGTCAGTAGTGTTCGACTTGCGTTATCGCTCGCATGCCGTTAGAGGCAGTGTGTTGAACTATTAGTGGCTTCACCGCAGGAAGACTCGAGGCTTGTAGTTGTTGTGTTTCCAGCAGTCAGTAGTGTTCGACTTGCGTTATCGCTCGCATGCCGTTAGAGGCAGTGTGTTGAACTATTAGTGGCTTCACCGCAGGAAGACTCGAGGCTTGTAGTTGTTGTGTTTCCAGCAGTCAGTAGTGTTCGACTTGCGTTATCGCTCGCATGCCGTTAGAGGCAGTGTGTTGAACTATTAGTGGCTTCACCGCAGGAAGACTCGAGGCTTGTAGTTGTTGTGTTTCCAGCAGTCAGTAGTGTTCGACTTGCGTTATCGCTCGCATGCCGTTAGAGGCAGTGTGTTGAACTATTAGTGGCTTCACCGCAGGAAGACTCAAGGCTTGTGCTGTTGTGTTTCCAGCAGTCAGTAGTGTTCGACTTGCGTTATCACTCGCATGCCGTTAGAGGCAGTGTGTTGAACTATTAGTGGCTTCACCGCAGGAAGACTCAAGGCTTGTGCTGTTGTGTTTCCAGCAGTCAGTAGTGTTCGACTTGCGTTATCACTCGCATGCCGTTAGAGGCAGTGTGTTGAACTATTAGTGGCTTCACCGCAGGAAGACTCGAGGCTTGTAGTTGTTGTGTTTCCAGCAGTCAGTAGTGTTCGACTTGCGTTATCGCTCGCATGCCGTTAGAGGCAGTGTGTTGAACTATTAGTGGCTTCACCGCAGGAAGACTCGAGGCTTGTAGTTGTTGTGTTTCCAGCAGTCAGTAGTGTTCGACTTGCGTTATCACTCGCATGCCGTTAGAGGCAGTGTGTTGAACTATTAGTGGCTTCACCGCAGGAAGACTCAAGGCTTGTAGTTGTTGTGTTTCCAGCAGTCAGTAGTGTTCGACTTGCGTTATCACTCGCATGCCGTTAGAGGCAGTGTGTTGAACTATTAGTGGCTTCACCGCAGGAAGACTCGAGGCTTGTAGTTGTTGTGTTTCCAGCAGTCAGTAGTGTTCGACTTGCGTTATCACTCGCATGCCGTTAGAGGCAGTGTGTTGAACTATTAGTGGCTTCACCGCAGGAAGACTCAAGGCTTGTAGTTGTTGTGTTTCCAGCAGTCAGTAGTGTTCGACTTGCGTTATCACTCGCATGCCGTTAGAGGCAGTGTGTTGAACTATTAGTGGCTTCACCGCAGGAAGACTCAAGGCTTGTAGTTGTTGTGTTTCCAGCAGTCAGTAGTGTTCGACTTGCGTTATCACTCGCATGCCGTTAGAGGCAGTGTGTTGAACTATTAGTGGCTTCACCGCAGGAAGACTCGAGGCTTGTAGTTGTTGTGTTTCCAGCAGTCAGTAGTGTTCGACTTGCGTTATCACTCGCATGCCGTTAGAGGCAGTGTGTTGAACTATTAGTGGCTTCACCGCAGGAAGACTCGAGGCTTGTAGTTGTTGTGTTTCCAGCAGTCAGTAGTGTTCGACTTGCGTTATCGCTCGCATGCCGTTAGAGGCAGTGTGTTGAACTATTAGTGGCTTCACCGCAGGAAGACTCAAGGCTTGTGCTGTTGTGTTTCCAGCAGTCAGTAGTGTTCGACTTGCGTTATCACTCGCATGCCGTTAGAGGCAGTGTGTTGAACTATTAGTGGCTTCACCGCAGGAAGACTCAAGGCTTGTAGTTGTTGTGTTTCCAGCAGTCAGTAGTGTTCGACTTGCGTTATCACTCGCATGCCGTTAGAGGCAGTGTGTTGAACTATTAGTGGCTTCACCGCAGGAAGACTCGAGGCTTGTGCTGTTGTGTTTCCAGCAGTCAGTAGTGTTCGACTTGCGTTATCGCTCGCATGCCGTTAGAGGCAGTGTGTTGAACTATTAGTGGCTTCACCGCAGGAAGACTCGAGGCTTGTAGTTGTTGTGTTTCCAGCAGTCAGTAGTGTTCGACTTGCGTTATCACTCGCATGCCGTTAGAGGCAGTGTGTTGAACTATTAGTGGCTTCACCGCAGGAAGACTCGAGGCTTGTAGTTGTTGTGTTTCCAGCAGTCAGTAGTGTTCGACTTGCGTTATCACTCGCATGCCGTTAGAGGCAGTGTGTTGAACTATTAGTGGCTTCACCGCAGGAAGACTCGAGGCTTGTAGTTGTTGTGTTTCCAGCAGTCAGTAGTGTTCGACTTGCGTTATCGCTCGCATGCCGTTAGAGGCAGTGTGTTGAACTATTAGTGGCTTCACCGCAGGAAGACTCGAGGCTTGTAGTTGTTGTGTTTCCAGCAGTCAGTAGTGTTCGACTTGCGTTATCGCTCGCATGCCGTTAGAGGCAGTGTGTTGAACTATTAGTGGCTTCACCGCAGGAAGACTCGAGGCTTGTAGTTGTTGTGTTTCCAGCAGTCAGTAGTGTTCGACTTGCGTTATCACTCGCATGCCGTTAGAGGCAGTGTGTTGAACTATTAGTGGCTTCACCGCAGGAAGACTCGAGGCTTGTAGTTGTTGTGTTTCCAGCAGTCAGTAGTGTTCGACTTGCGTTATCGCTCGCATGCCGTTAGAGGCAGTGTGTTGAACTATTAGTGGCTTCACCGCAGGAAGACTCGAGGCTTGTAGTTGTTGTGTTTCCAGCAGTCAGTAGTGTTCGACTTGCGTTATCGCTCGCATGCCGTTAGAGGCAGTGTGTTGAACTATTAGTGGCTTCACCGCAGGAAGACTCGAGGCTTGTAGTTGTTGTGTTTCCAGCAGTCAGTAGTGTTCGACTTGCGTTATCGCTCGCATGCCGTTAGAGGCAGTGTGTTGAACTATTAGTGGCTTCACCGCAGGAAGACTCGAGGCTTGTAGTTGTTGTGTTTCCAGCAGTCAGTAGTGTTCGACTTGCGTTATCGCTCGCATGCCGTTAGAGGCAGTGTGTTGAACTATTAGTGGCTTCACCGCAGGAAGACTCGAGGCTTGTAGTTGTTGTGTTTCCAGCAGTCAGTAGTGTTCGACTTGCGTTATCGCTCGCATGCCGTTAGAGGCAGTGTGTTGAACTATTAGTGGCTTCACCGCAGGAAGACTCGAGGCTTGTGCTGTTGTGTTTCCAGCAGTCAGTAGTGTTCGACTTGCGTTATCACTCGCATGCCGTTAGAGGCAGTGTGTTGAACTATTAGTGGCTTCACCGCAGGAAGACTCAAGGCTTGTAGTTGTTGTGTTTCCAGCAGTCAGTAGTGTTCGACTTGCGTTATCACTCGCATGCCGTTAGAGGCAGTGTGTTGAACTATTAGTGGCTTCACCGCAGGAAGACTCGAGGCTTGTAGTTGTTGTGTTTCCAGCAGTCAGTAGTGTTCGACTTGCGTTATCACTCGCATGCCGTTAGAGGCAGTGTGTTGAACTATTAGTGGCTTCACCGCAGGAAGACTCAAGGCTTGTAGTTGTTGTGTTTCCAGCAGTCAGTAGTGTTCGACTTGCGTTATCGCTCGCATGCCGTTAGAGGCAGTGTGTTGAACTATTAGTGGCTTCACCGCAGGAAGACTCGAGGCTTGTAGTTGTTGTGTTTCCAGCAGTCAGTAGTGTTCGACTTGCGTTATCACTCGCATGCCGTTAGAGGCAGTGTGTTGAACTATTAGTGGCTTCACCGCAGGAAGACTCGAGGCTTGTAGTTGTTGTGTTTCCAGCAGTCAGTAGTGTTCGACTTGCGTTATCGCTCGCATGCCGTTAGAGGCAGTGTGTTGAACTATTAGTGGCTTCACCGCAGGAAGACTCGAGGCTTGTAGTTGTTGTGTTTCCAGCAGTCAGTAGTGTTCGACTTGCGTTATCGCTCGCATGCCGTTAGAGGCAGTGTGTTGAACTATTAGTGGCTTCACCGCAGGAAGACTCAAGGCTTGTAGTTGTTGTGTTTCCAGCAGTCAGTAGTGTTCGACTTGCGTTATCGCTCGCATGCCGTTAGAGGCAGTGTGTTGAACTATTAGTGGCTTCACCGCAGGAAGACTCGAGGCTTGTAGTTGTTGTGTTTCCAGCAGTCAGTAGTGTTCGACTTGCGTTATCGCTCGCATGCCGTTAGAGGCAGTGTGTTGAACTATTAGTGGCTTCACCGCAGGAAGACTCGAGGCTTGTAGTTGTTGTGTTTCCAGCAGTCAGTAGTGTTCGACTTGCGTTATCACTCGCATGCCGTTAGAGGCAGTGTGTTGAACTATTAGTGGCTTCACCGCAGGAAGACTCAAGGCTTGTAGTTGTTGTGTTTCCAGCAGTCAGTAGTGTTCGACTTGCGTTATCACTCGCATGCCGTTAGAGGCAGTGTGTTGAACTATTAGTGGCTTCACCGCAGGAAGACTCGAGGCTTGTAGTTGTTGTGTTTCCAGCAGTCAGTAGTGTTCGACTTGCGTTATCGCTCGCATGCCGTTAGAGGCAGTGTGTTGAACTATTAGTGGCTTCACCGCAGGAAGACTCGAGGCTTGTAGTTGTTGTGTTTCCAGCAGTCAGTAGTGTTCGACTTGCGTTATCGCTCGCATGCCGTTAGAGGCAGTGTGTTGAACTATTAGTGGCTTCACCGCAGGAAGACTCGAGGCTTGTAGTTGTTGTGTTTCCAGCAGTCAGTAGTGTTCGACTTGCGTTATCGCTCGCATGCCGTTAGAGGCAGTGTGTTGAACTATTAGTGGCTTCACCGCAGGAAGACTCGAGGCTTGTAGTTGTTGTGTTTCCAGCAGTCAGTAGTGTTCGACTTGCGTTATCGCTCGCATGCCGTTAGAGGCAGTGTGTTGAACTATTAGTGGCTTCACCGCAGGAAGACTCGAGGCTTGTAGTTGTTGTGTTTCCAGCAGTCAGTAGTGTTCGACTTGCGTTATCGCTCGCATGCCGTTAGAGGCAGTGTGTTGAACTATTAGTGGCTTCACCGCAGGAAGACTCGAGGCTTGTAGTTGTTGTGTTTCCAGCAGTCAGTAGTGTTCGACTTGCGTTATCACTCGCATGCCGTTAGAGGCAGTGTGTTGAACTATTAGTGGCTTCACCGCAGGAAGACTCGAGGCTTGTAGTTGTTGTGTTTCCAGCAGTCAGTAGTGTTCGACTTGCGTTATCACTCGCATGCCGTTAGAGGCAGTGTGTTGAACTATTAGTGGCTTCACCGCAGGAAGACTCGAGGCTTGTAGTTGTTGTGTTTCCAGCAGTCAGTAGTGTTCGACTTGCGTTATCGCTCGCATGCCGTTAGAGGCAGTGTGTTGAACTATTAGTGGCTTCACCGCAGGAAGACTCGAGGCTTGTAGTTGTTGTGTTTCCAGCAGTCAGTAGTGTTCGACTTGCGTTATCACTCGCATGCCGTTAGAGGCAGTGTGTTGAACTATTAGTGGCTTCACCGCAGGAAGACTCGAGGCTTGTAGTTGTTGTGTTTCCAGCAGTCAGTAGTGTTCGACTTGCGTTATCACTCGCATGCCGTTAGAGGCAGTGTGTTGAACTATTAGTGGCTTCACCGCAGGAAGACTCGAGGCTTGTAGTTGTTGTGTTTCCAGCAGTCAGTAGTGTTCGACTTGCGTTATCACTCGCATGCCGTTAGAGGCAGTGTGTTGAACTATTAGTGGCTTCACCGCAGGAAGACTCAAGGCTTGTAGTTGTTGTGTTTCCAGCAGTCAGTAGTGTTCGACTTGCGTTATCACTCGCATGCCGTTAGAGGCAGTGTGTTGAACTATTAGTGGCTTCACCGCAGGAAGACTCGAGGCTTGTAGTTGTTGTGTTTCCAGCAGTCAGTAGTGTTCGACTTGCGTTATCGCTCGCATGCCGTTAGAGGCAGTGTGTTGAACTATTAGTGGCTTCACCGCAGGAAGACTCGAGGCTTGTAGTTGTTGTGTTTCCAGCAGTCAGTAGTGTTCGACTTGCGTTATCGCTCGCATGCCGTTAGAGGCAGTGTGTTGAACTATTAGTGGCTTCACCGCAGGAAGACTCAAGGCTTGTAGTTGCTGTGTTTCCAGCAGTCAGTAGTGTTCGACTTGCGTTATCACTCGCATGCCGTTAGAGGCAGTGTGTTGAACTATTAGTGGCTTCACCGCAGGAAGACTCGAGGCTTGTGCTGTTGTGTTTCCAGCAGTCAGTAGTGTTCGACTTGCGTTATCGCTCGCATGCCGTTAGAGGCAGTGTGTTGAACTATTAGTGGCTTCACCGCAGGAAGACTCAAGGCTTGTAGTTGTTGTGTTTCCAGCAGTCAGTAGTGTTCGACTTGCGTTATCGCTCGCATGCCGTTAGAGGCAGTGTGTTGAACTATTAGTGGCTTCACCGCAGGAAGACTCGAGGCTTGTAGTTGTTGTGTTTCCAGCAGTCAGTAGTGTTCGACTTGCGTTATCACTCGCATGCCGTTAGAGGCAGTGTGTTGAACTATTAGTGGCTTCACCGCAGGAAGACTCAAGGCTTGTAGTTGTTGTGTTTCCAGCAGTCAGTAGTGTTCGACTTGCGTTATCGCTCGCATGCCGTTAGAGGCAGTGTGTTGAACTATTAGTGGCTTCACCGCAGGAAGACTCGAGGCTTGTAGTTGTTGTGTTTCCAGCAGTCAGTAGTGTTCGACTTGCGTTATCACTCGCATGCCGTTAGAGGCAGTGTGTTGAACTATTAGTGGCTTCACCGCAGGAAGACTCGAGGCTTGTAGTTGTTGTGTTTCCAGCAGTCAGTAGTGTTCGACTTGCGTTATCACTCGCATGCCGTTAGAGGCAGTGTGTTGAACTATTAGTGGCTTCACCGCAGGAAGACTCAAGGCTTGTAGTTGTTGTGTTTCCAGCAGTCAGTAGTGTTCGACTTGCGTTATCACTCGCATGCCGTTAGAGGCAGTGTGTTGAACTATTAGTGGCTTCACCGCAGGAAGACTCAAGGCTTGTAGTTGTTGTGTTTCCAGCAGTCAGTAGTGTTCGACTTGCGTTATCGCTCGCATGCCGTTAGAGGCAGTGTGTTGAACTATTAGTGGCTTCACCGCAGGAAGACTCGAGGCTTGTAGTTGTTGTGTTTCCAGCAGTCAGTAGTGTTCGACTTGCGTTATCACTCGCATGCCGTTAGAGGCAGTGTGTTGAACTATTAGTGGCTTCACCGCAGGAAGACTCGAGGCTTGTAGTTGTTGTGTTTCCAGCAGTCAGTAGTGTTCGACTTGCGTTATCACTCGCATGCCGTTAGAGGCAGTGTGTTGAACTATTAGTGGCTTCACCGCAGGAAGACTCAAGGCTTGTAGTTGTTGTGTTTCCAGCAGTCAGTAGTGTTCGACTTGCGTTATCGCTCGCATGCCGTTAGAGGCAGTGTGTTGAACTATTAGTGGCTTCACCGCAGGAAGACTCAAGGCTTGTAGTTGTTGTGTTTCCAGCAGTCAGTAGTGTTCGACTTGCGTTATCGCTCGCATGCCGTTAGAGGCAGTGTGTTGAACTATTAGTGGCTTCACCGCAGGAAGACTCGAGGCTTGTGCTGTTGTGTTTCCAGCAGTCAGTAGTGTTCGACTTGCGTTATCACTCGCATGCCGTTAGAGGCAGTGTGTTGAACTATTAGTGGCTTCACCGCAGGAAGACTCAAGGCTTGTAGTTGTTGTGTTTCCAGCAGTCAGTAGTGTTCGACTTGCGTTATCACTCGCATGCCGTTAGAGGCAGTGTGTTGAACTATTAGTGGCTTCACCGCAGGAAGACTCAAGGCTTGTAGTTGTTGTGTTTCCAGCAGTCAGTAGTGTTCGACTTGCGTTATCACTCGCATGCCGTTAGAGGCAGTGTGTTGAACTATTAGTGGCTTCACCGCAGGAAGACTCAAGGCTTGTAGTTGTTGTGTTTCCAGCAGTCAGTAGTGTTCGACTTGCGTTATCACTCGCATGCCGTTAGAGGCAGTGTGTTGAACTATTAGTGGCTTCACCGCAGGAAGACTCAAGGCTTGTAGTTGTTGTGTTTCCAGCAGTCAGTAGTGTTCGACTTGCGTTATCACTCGCATGCCGTTAGAGGCAGTGTGTTGAACTATTAGTGGCTTCACCGCAGGAAGACTCAAGGCTTGTAGTTGTTGTGTTTCCAGCAGTCAGTAGTGTTCGACTTGCGTTATCGCTCGCATGCCGTTAGAGGCAGTGTGTTGAACTATTAGTGGCTTCACCGCAGGAAGACTCAAGGCTTGTAGTTGTTGTGTTTCCAGCAGTCAGTAGTGTTCGACTTGCGTTATCACTCGCATGCCGTTAGAGGCAGTGTGTTGAACTATTAGTGGCTTCACCGCAGGAAGACTCAAGGCTTGTAGTTGTTGTGTTTCCAGCAGTCAGTAGTGTTCGACTTGCGTTATCACTCGCATGCCGTTAGAGGCAGTGTGTTGAACTATTAGTGGCTTCACCGCAGGAAGACTCGAGGCTTGTAGTTGTTGTGTTTCCAGCAGTCAGTAGTGTTCGACTTGCGTTATCGCTCGCATGCCGTTAGAGGCAGTGTGTCGAACTATTAGTGGCTTCACCGCAGGAAGACTCAAGGCTTGTAGTTGTTGTGTTTCCAGCAGTCAGTAGTGTTCGACTTGCGTTATCACTCGCATGCCGTTAGAGGCAGTGTGTTGAACTATTAGTGGCTTCACCGCAGGAAGACTCAAGGCTTGTAGTTGTTGTGTTTCCAGCAGTCAGTAGTGTTCGACTTGCGTTATCACTCGCATGCCGTTAGAGGCAGTGTGTTGAACTATTAGTGGCTTCACCGCAGGAAGACTCGAGGCTTGTAGTTGTTGTGTTTCCAGCAGTCAGTAGTGTTCGACTTGCGTTATCGCTCGCATGCCGTTAGAGGCAGTGTGTTGAACTATTAGTGGCTTCACCGCAGGAAGACTCGAGGCTTGTAGTTGTTGTGTTTCCAGCAGTCAGTAGTGTTCGACTTGCGTTATCACTCGCATGCCGTTAGAGGCAGTGTGTTGAACTATTAGTGGCTTCACCGCAGGAAGACTCAAGGCTTGTAGTTGTTGTGTTTCCAGCAGTCAGTAGTGTTCGACTTGCGTTATCACTCGCATGCCGTTAGAGGCAGTGTGTTGAACTATTAGTGGCTTCACCGCAGGAAGACTCAAGGCTTGTAGTTGTTGTGTTTCCAGCAGTCAGTAGTGTTCGACTTGCGTTATCACTCGCATGCCGTTAGAGGCAGTGTGTTGAACTATTAGTGGCTTCACCGCAGGAAGACTCGAGGCTTGTAGTTGTTGTGTTTCCAGCAGTCAGTAGTGTTCGACTTGCGTTATCGCTCGCATGCCGTTAGAGGCAGTGTGTTGAACTATTAGTGGCTTCACCGCAGGAAGACTCGAGGCTTGTAGTTGTTGTGTTTCCAGCAGTCAGTAGTGTTCGACTTGCGTTATCACTCGCATGCCGTTAGAGGCAGTGTGTTGAACTATTAGTGGCTTCACCGCAGGAAGACTCGAGGCTTGTAGTTGTTGTGTTTCCAGCAGTCAGTAGTGTTCGACTTGCGTTATCACTCGCATGCCGTTAGAGGCAGTGTGTTGAACTATTAGTGGCTTCACCGCAGGAAGACTCGAGGCTTGTAGTTGTTGTGTTTCCAGCAGTCAGTAGTGTTCGACTTGCGTTATCGCTCGCATGCCGTTAGAGGCAGTGTGTTGAACTATTAGTGGCTTCACCGCAGGAAGACTCAAGGCTTGTAGTTGTTGTGTTTCCAGCAGTCAGTAGTGTTCGACTTGCGTTATCGCTCGCATGCCGTTAGAGGCAGTGTGTTGAACTATTAGTGGCTTCACCGCAGGAAGACTCGAGGCTTGTAGTTGTTGTGTTTCCAGCAGTCAGTAGTGTTCGACTTGCGTTATCGCTCGCATGCCGTTAGAGGCAGTGTGTTGAACTATTAGTGGCTTCACCGCAGGAAGACTCAAGGCTTGTAGTTGTTGTGTTTCCAGCAGTCAGTAGTGTTCGACTTGCGTTATCGCTCGCATGCCGTTAGAGGCAGTGTGTTGAACTATTAGTGGCTTCACCGCAGGAAGACTCGAGGCTTGTAGTTGTTGTGTTTCCAGCAGTCAGTAGTGTTCGACTTGCGTTATCACTCGCATGCCGTTAGAGGCAGTGTGTTGAACTATTAGTGGCTTCACCGCAGGAAGACTCGAGGCTTGTAGTTGTTGTGTTTCCAGCAGTCAGTAGTGTTCGACTTGCGTTATCACTCGCATGCCGTTAGAGGCAGTGTGTTGAACTATTAGTGGCTTCACCGCAGGAAGACTCGAGGCTTGTAGTTGTTGTGTTTCCAGCAGTCAGTAGTGTTCGACTTGCGTTATCACTCGCATGCCGTTAGAGGCAGTGTGTTGAACTATTAGTGGCTTCACCGTGTCGCGATTGTGTCCACACGCACGGCGAACTAAACTGCAGCTTCTAGCCCTGATACTTGTCATATCTGTCGTGTTTCGGGCAAGTGGACGGGAATAGATCGCAACAAGTGGCTAAGCGAGACAAGTTCGACTCTGGTTGACGGAGCTGAGGTATAGTCAGATAATTCCAGCTTTTGTTACTTAGAAGAAGAAGGGCTCAAGTCATTACAATGGTTTTTGAGGTGAGCAAAAAACCGTCATTCTGCCTTCATCCAATCATTATAATTTTGACACCAGTCATATTGGGTAGCTGCATCACCCTGCCCCTGGTTGCTATGGTAACATACCTCAATCTTGTTTATTTTGCTGGGGGACAGGCGATTTGCTATAGTTTAATCGTAGTTTAAGTACTACAGTTGTGAAAGAAAATAATAAAAGAATGACATAATGGGATCAAATAAAATAAGTATAATATCAATGATGACAATTATTATACTTATTATATACTTATTACATACTTATCAGTGGCGGTTTGTGCATGAGGCAAGGGAGGCTGTGCCTCCCCAAAATAAGAGAAGAAAGGGAGAATCGTATTTTACAACTCTTAGCTTCATATATAATTGTGAATATCATTTAAATTTTAAATTATATAAAGATAAGTATTTTACTTTGACTGATCGGTTTAATTCGCCACGCCAATCCCCGACAATGAGTGCGCGCGCGCTGCTGAATACACGCTAGCTGTATACGCGGACTGCAAGGGAGGCTGAGATGCTTACAGCCGCCGTGTAGCCTCCGATTCATACAGGCGAGGGGCAAGCGCGGGAGTGCGGGGTGAGCGCAACGCATGCAGAGCTATGATGACGTCAGGGAGGCGGCGAACATGCCCGAGAGGGTCCGAGGAAACGACGAAGTTTCTGCTGCCCGCGCCGGTTTTTCCCCTGTTCTTACCGCCTAGCATCGGTGACACGATTATTATGGTAGCCTAAAATCATGTGCAGTGAAATACCACGTTCAAATTGAAATAATAGTGACGAATGTTTACTTCAGTCGCTTTGATGTATTTAATTGTTTTAGTGAATTGTGTTTTATAGTGTTTTGGTTTTGTTTAATTTGACTCCGTCGCGTTTAGTTATTGTGAGCAAGCAAAGTGAAAAGTGCGGTTATGGTGTGAATTGAACAGGAGATCGTGGTGCGGTTTTGTCGAGTCGTGGGGAGATCCTATGAACAGTGCTAGGTAGAAATACACGCTCTGTGTTGTACATACGTAAAGACGGTTTGATATTCTTATTTCTTACCAAGAAAGTTTTATCATAATATTTAAATATGGAAGTTGGTAACCAAGTGGACAAAAGCAATATTGTGGACAAACTGTTAGAAGTGCCGTTATGTAGCCGTGATTTTAATGAGAGGGTGCAAATAAAAACAGCTGGCAGACCTACCCCCAAGATTGACCTAGTACAGGCCAGTGGGTCGAAGAGACATTCTTATAACAGATCATTCTCGACTTCTTGGTATGATAAATATGCATGGCTTGCAGGAAGTGAAGTTAAAAGCGCATTATTTTGCTGGTCGTGTGTATTATTCCCTGCGAGTGGCAAATGCATCGTGTGGAATGGCGAAGGTTACAAAGATTGGAAGAACTTGCCTCGTTCATTAGCGAGACATGCGGAATCCACTGCGCATAGGCAAGCAGACGTACGATATCGACTGTTGGGACGACAGATGATTGATCATGCAATTGACCAGGGGATTCGAATTCAAAATGAGCTTCACAATGCCAGAGTTACTCAGAATCGCCTCGTATTAAAGCGACTTATAGACATTACTACGCTATTAGCTCGGCAAGAGAAAGCTTTCCGTGGCCGTGATGAAGGTAAAGATTCTGCGAACAAGGGTAACTACCGAGAACAGTATGAACATTTGTGCAAATACGATGAAGTTCTAAGAGCCACTCAAGAGTCCACAGTTTTCACTGGTGAATCAAAAATAACTCAAAACGAACTTATTGAGTCAGTGACTCACGTTATACAGGAAGAAATCAGTAAGGAAATTTCAGAAGTTCCGTTTTTCTCTTTGGAAATAGACGAGAGCACCGACATCTCGTGTAAATCACAAGTATCTATTATCATAAGATACGTGAAGGAAGGAAAAGCAGTTGAAAGGTTCATGGGATTCTTCGACGTCAGTGCTGGCCGCAACGCAACATGTTTGAATGCATTGTTAAAAAAGGAGTTCAGCAAGTTTAACTATAAAGAAAAGCTCGTTGCCCAAACATATGATGGAGCAGCGGTCATGTCGTCGGAGCTAAATGGACTACAAGCAAAAGTAAAGGAGGTTGCCCCACAGGCCCTATTCGTGCACTGCTATGCACACAAATTAAACTTGGTTCTAAGTAAAGGGGCGAACGTAATTAAAGATGTACGCATATTTTTCAGCACACTGGCAGGTTTCTCAACGTTCTTTTCCAAATCAACCAAAAGAACTAACGTTCTTGATAGTGTCCAAAATAGACGACTTCCCACGAACGCACCAACGCGCTGGAATTACACTTCTCGTGCGGTCTTGACTGTGGCTAGCCACCGCGAGCAGTTGCTCGAAGTCTTCGAAACAATCAGAGATTCACCGACTTTCGATGATGAAGCAATCCGTGAATCGGTTGGACTTATTAACGCATTAGAAAACTTCCAATTCATGTTCTTACTGTATACTTACCGCAAGATTTTCCATTTTACTGACATTCTGTATGAGATATTACAATCGAAATCAACAGACATTGAATTCTGTCAAAGGCGTATTTTGGCAGCCACTGAATCCATCCGGCGTCTAAGGTCCGATCGAGAGTTCGATACAGTTTACGCTGAAGTGAGAGAACTGATATCCGACGAGCCCGTGGTGCGACGTGCATGTCGAAACAACATCCAGCAAGCAAGTTTCCGTCAAAACATCAGAGCCCTCTACTTCGAAATCCATGATAACATCCTTGGTCAGCTTGAGACACGTTTCGGTGACATTGAAAAGGTGGCTTTTTTAGCACTTGTTGACGTATCCAAATTTGACGTATACGGCCAAGAGTTATTACAGAACAATATGGCAGGTACTTCGACGTGATTGCATTAAAATGCGAACTTACGGTTCTGTACGGCGACAAGGAACTGTGGGAAAACTGTTCTTCTATTGCAGCATTGCTGCTGTTCTTTGTTAGCAATGAATTAGACCAGTCAATGCCCCAAGTGAAGAGACTTCTCGAGCTCGTGCTGACAATTCCAGCTACGTCGGCTAGTACAGAAAGAAGTTTCTCGTGTTTAAAGCGTATCAAAAGCTTCACCCGCAACACCATGGGCCAAGAACGGTTGACATCCCTTGCTCAAATCAGTATTGAGAAAAGTCTAGTCACACGCATGGAAAAAACATCACAGTGGTATGACCGGATAACTGACTTCTTTGCTGCAATGAAAGATCGCCGTATTGATTTATCCTTCCGCTAATATGGTAAGTTTATTAAACGTAATTATAAATATTTTCTGCCTCCCCACTTTTCAAACCCACAAACCGCCACTGATACTTATTTACTGAAAGCATCTGTCACCCAGTTAGATTTTGGCGGATTTTAGTCAGCTGTGACGTCAGAAGATTGCCTACACTTTAGGACTTGATACCACGTGAAATTGCGTGAAATTCCTGCGTGAAATGAACCTATTTGTTTCGTCTATGGATGAAGCCGTGTGTCTGCTATAGTGGGTAGGATGGTAGGTGTTGGTTACTGTATACATAGGTGTTTGACTCCACGGCCCACACACATACACCTGTGTCTACCAGCCTACTTGATGTAACCCAGCCTCCTGTGTGGGTGTCATCTACTCCAGCACGGAATGTGAGGCGCTCTTGGGAGGAGGGTGTTGATAGGCACCAATATCATAGTTATTAGGGGTGGCACACGGTCAATGACGGGTCAAATAGTCATTTGAAAGTTACAGACAATTTCACTGACAAGATAGCACATACTACTTCGGAGAAGTAGGAGATCTCTTCTCTGAGGGGTTTCAGAAAGTTATGCGAAATTTCCGTCTTTTGCTATGTACACTCGGCCAAACATAAATTGATCGTTGATCAAATTTGATTGACTGATAAATGTTAGATTGCACCATCCAAAGTCAGTCCAAGCGATCTCCTTGTCTCACTCTACTTAGTAGGTGACCCCACATTTCAACGATAATAACAAGCTTTGATTGGTATGGGACATGGCCAACAGTCATTCAAATTTGATCAACGATCAATTTATGTTTGGCCGAGTGTACTTTTTTATGTACACTTGGCCAAATGAAAAATGATCGGTGAACTAATTTGAATGACTCCTGCTAACAATCAATACTTGTTAATTATCATTGAAATGATAGGTCATCTACTAGACTGAGCCAAGCTGAGATCGCTTGGACTGACTTCTGATAGTGCGATCTAATCTAACATTTATCAGTAAATCAAATTTATTTCGCGATCATTTTTAGATTGCCCAGTGTGCATCTACGGACAGGGTTTTTGCTCATTTTCCCGAAATGGATTGGTGATTAGCTTAAAACTTCTTTGGAACTTGGATACACACTAGGTATCTGTATAAAGTACCATTTTTTCCAAGAGATAGTCATGAAACTAATACCAAAGAAAGTATTTGAGCGGTCAGTTCCCGTTCCTAATTTATTGGCGACGGATGAATGATTAATAAGGATGATAAGGTCAGGGATGTACGGTCGTACGGTCGAATGTACGGTCGTGGTCTATTAGTATATGGAACCTTCCCATCATTGGCCTCGACTGAGGGACCCGTGGAATGGTTCGGGAACACTTGGGATGGAACCATGGACTGTGGAATGCGGTGCGTGCAGAGCTACCGCCTTACAGCTGGGTGGGGCTCAATTCACCTGTTGGTGTTGGCTTTTAAATCAAGGTTTTTAATGGCGCGCTTGGGACAACAGTTAGCGAGATTTACATGGGCTTTTAAACAGGGATTTAACGGACATTTAAACGGAGATTACAATACCACGTGACTATTTCGGTCGAGTCATTGCTCATTGGACATAATTTGTAGAATGTAGATTTACATTCTAGTATGAATTCGCTGATAATTTGTGTATTAGAACAATTTCAACTTTTCAAAATGTCAGTTTCAAATAAACTTACAAAACTCGATCCCCGCGGCCGTCCTTCCTGACTGTTTTTATTCTCGTGGTATTCCCTCAGTCGAGAGGCAAATGCTGGGAAGGTACCCTACTAATAGGCCACGTCCGTCTCCTTCCCACCTTCCATCCTTCCCTACTCTTCACCATCATCTCCCAATCATCATCATAATCATTCATCCGTCGCCATTAGCCTCGCTGCAGAACAGTGCGACGTTAAGCCCCTGACAAAAAATTGATGGAGTAAAAATCGCTCAAAAATGAGTTAAATCCACTCAAAAATGTTACGAAACTGTTCCTTTTTTGAGTGGATTTAACTCATTTTTGAGTGATTTTCACTCAATCAAATTTAGCATGTATAGGTTCCTAATACATCTTCATAACAATTCTTCAGATTAGGCAACATGGTATAATTTCATTTCGCCTTATAAGCATCGCAGCATGATTACATGTTGTGCCATCAATATCTCCACCACTTTCATTTTCAATTTGATACAATTTCAATTCTCATAAGCCACAAGCGTGAAGGAATCCGACCGTATTATTATTTCCTCCGCTACGCATTTCTTTTGTCTTTGCGCGTCATCGTTTTGCATTGTTTCCTCGCAATCGTCGTGTCTCAATCAAGCGGTAATGCGAGCGAATGCACTTGAAGGTATCACCATGTATGGTCGTGTAATACGACGCTATACGTTCACTTTGACACATATATGCCGTCCGCAATCTGGCACAGTTTTGACACGCTACACCGATGACATGTGACAGCTCACTGCGAATTTGTACCGAGTTTGATGGGCCGAATCGGTGGATTGAGGACGAACCGATTTATTTCATACTTAAAGTGAAAACGTTTATTACTTATTAAATATAGTTATTGGATATCTGATGAAGAAAGTTTTTAATTGTTAGTTGCGATTACGTTTTATTGGTTTTCACGTTTGACACATTTAGTTTGTAGCGATCTTTGGAATTTGAATGTTTTCAAGTTTAAATCCGCCAGCTGTTTGTTCCACGGCCAATCAGATCGCGGTTAGGTTGGAAGTGACCGGCTGTGATTGGTCAATAAGCAGACGCGTACATCGTTCGAAATCGTTCCAAATCATCCCATTCCACGGCCTCCTTCGTGCTTGACTGAGCTTATACATTATGCTCGCATATTTAAAATTATCAAGTTATCAACCATAACAATTGGATGTGCATCAATCTGAATCTTATTCGTATAAACTCACCTTTTTTGATATTTTACTAGCCATCAATTACCTACATTTCTTTTCAAATGCATTTTTTCTTCATACTTTACTTTTAAAATTATATGAACGGACAATATAAATCATCGAATTCACCGCCTTTTTGGTTGAAATTTTTCATCGGGTTTGGCTAGGTCACATATAGATTTACTTACGCGCATTGTGAAAGAATGTAATGCCATTATTGAGCGAGCGAAGCGAGCGTCTCCTTTTGGCTCCTTTGGCACGGACCTCTGTTTTTTTTTTTTTTGTTTTTGTTTTTGTTTTTGGCTGCTAATAGCCGATACACAGGTCGCACCGTTTCACCGATCGATCTGAAATTTTGCACACATGTAAAACCAACCTTCTCTGTTTGCAGACCCTAATTTTTTTGAAATCCATTTATTGGTTGAAATTTAAATAAACATCTCCTGATAGGCCGAAAAATGAAAATGGACTTCGACAAATGTGATCGACCTTATATTTTGCATGGTCATTAACACCAACATTGTCTCTTATTTTACAAATTTTCAGCCAAATCCTCCCATTGGTTAAAATTTAAAAAAATATTTCATGTGCTTTTTGAAATTTTAACCAGAACCGTTTGACCGATCATTTTAAAATTTTGCATGGTCATCGGGTCCAACATTATCTGTATTTTTGACAATTTTCAGACTAAACTGTGTTTAAATTCAAAAGTTATCGACAGTTTAAGGATATTTTGCGTGTTGGCTATCATATTTCTCGAATTTCATATTTCACGGAATCTTTGAATCTTCACTTCAAAGTTGTTAAAGCAGAAACTTTCAAACGTATTATGAAACTGATATGACCGTTTAACATTTTTTTGAACGAGATCCTGTGATTTTTGGAAATTAACAAGGAATCGTTCAATCATAAAGGTTCAATCGATCAACTTAAAACTTTGCGTGGTTATTGGGACCAATATTTTAGGAATTGTTGGAGATTTTCATACAAATCTGTGACGAAATTCAAGAATTATTGGCTTTTAAGGACATTTTCGATAAACATAATTTCGGTTCGAGGTGTTGCGCGTTATCCGTGCTCGCTCATCAACGCGTTACTCAGAGCGTTTTCCTAGTTAGTAATCAATTAATATTGTATGCCCTGTTTTGTAAATAAAATGCGTTCTCGCGAGCTTGTGATCGGTTTGTCCGAGTATCGACTAATGAGCGCCGCAAGGAGGCCGTGGAGTGTTGTAGACTGGGATCGGTTTGTCCGCGTAGCGACTAATGAGCGCCGCAAGAAGGCCGTGGAGTGTTGTGAGAAGGCGGGAAGATGCAAGTGCCAAGCACGACGCGACGTGATTGAAAGGTGCACGCAGTATGTCTTGTCTTGTCCCCACTCTGCACTCGCCTCGCCGCCTGTCGCGTTTCTTCATTCATTCCTTGGCCGTGCGAGAGTGAGGTAACCGGTGACTCATCGGCATTGCAGCAGAATGTCTGTCGCATCATGACATTTCTAGTGGCAGAATGTTACAACTTGAATTCGCGACGTAAGTGACGGACATACCGGTTGCAACTTTACGTTGATTTTATAGTGAATCATAATCCATAAGTTCTTGGCATTTTCGTGTACCTATAGGTACACTCGACAATTCATAAAACGGTATTTGAACGAAACAGATTGTCTGCTGGTCAGGTTCTTTGACAATCAATCCTTGTTATTATCAATGAAATCAGAGCTCACCTACTAGAGGTAGATGACGAGTAAGTATAGACTTCATCTGATGATGCCGTCACATTTTTTTTCAGACAATCCGTTTTTTTGAAATACCGTTTTATGAATTGTCAAGTGTACCTACACGTTTTAATTGTGTCTATAGGAACTACCAAAAAAGGTTGTTTAGAGTGTTATTTATTGACGTAGTTGGTTATGTATTAGTAAGTGCCAGCACAGGATGTGAAACTGTGAAAAGTCTTGTACGTATGACAGTCGACTTTTCAGATTTGGGGGTAACTAAACATGAATATGAATTGAATTGGCAAGAGGAATATCGTGTTGAATGTCTGTTTGTTTGTTTGTCGCAGGAACAACGCGTCCGCGCCGCTGACCAAGAGCCAGAGTCAGGGGGTCGTCAGCGAGCAGAGCCACACGTCCCTCGGGTTCACGTCCGCCTGGGATGACGTCGCACCGCATCCGATCTCGCGCAGCATGACGCAGCCCATGGACCAGGAGGTGCGCCCCACGTCCTCCATAGCGGACAGGTGGGTCTCCCTTCACTTGCTCATTCTCTCTCACTTACTCCCTTCACTTGCTGACACTCTCTCACATCGGCGTTGACATGTCATGTTATGACTGTATAACAAATAATATAACAAGAATGTATTGTCAAGGAACCTGACAAGCAGCCAAACCGTTTTGTTCAAATATCGTTTTATTTTTTGTTGAGTGTACATCGGAGGTAGAAGGCAGGAAGTCCATTTTCCCGATTTTGCGTTCCATACTTTTGGAAGAACACAATGACTGTCACCATTATAAATATGATTGGATAAAGGCAGAATTACTGGCTTTTGAACTACTTTGAAATTACTTTTGAATTAGAACTCACTTGAAGAATCGTTGAAATTGACTTCCTCCATTTCTCCCTGTCATCTTCATCACTCCATTCCTCAGCCTAGTTGCCGGACAGAGCTAACTGTCCCGGCTAGCGAGGCGTTTGCGGAAGAAGTGTTTGAACAATGTCCATTCAGCACGGCACAAAGCCCTGCTTTGTTGTCGCCGCATCAACAGTAAATACGTACAATTAGTTCACTGTTTGTCGTGCTATGTCATGAGAGCAAGGGACACACATTCAGATCATACTGGAATAGGACATCTATCATTTCTAATCTGTAATGGCTCTGGTTTCTAATAAAAATCCCTTGCGATTGATTTTCCTGATATTTATTTGTGTTGCCAAACGCGACGATTAGTGACTCCCAAAGTGGAGGTGAATTTAACGAGATATATTCATAAGTCTCGAGACTTGAGTGTTTCTTTCATTCGTTCACAGGCATATTTTCAATAGTTTACGTATATATAAGTACTTATACTTAGATTTTTAATGTCTACTTAGATTTACTTAGATTTTAGATTGTTGTAAATGAAAGATATTAAAATGAAAGACAGGAATGAATGATATCAAATAAAATAATGAATAAGTGCAAGAAAGATCTAAATGACTACCATAAATGTGTATTAAAAGCATCTGTGCACCAGTGAGAGTTTGGTCAGCTTTGACTTCATGTGCATGTACCATATTGGCACAAATTCCAAATTTACATCTGGGGGTAGTCAAGTTCACGGTTGGTTGAAACTTGGCACGTAAATGAAACTTAATTCACAGTGTTGATGACTTAGTTATCAAATATAACTGCTGAAAACGCGCCAATAAAGTAACTTTGACTGTGAATGTGATGTAAAAAGATTCGAGTTAATGCGGCAATAGGTTCTGTACGGTAAAAATCTCATTTGTCTTCTGGTGTCATACTCATCATGGACCGCAACCATCATTATCAATTATCATCATCATCATCATCATCATCATGTACACTGAAATATAAATACCATCCTATTGTTTTCGTGACTCCAGCTGGAAACAATCATCATTGTGCGATCATATTCGATTATTTTGTGCGATTACACAGAGATATTTTCGTCTTTTTAATCATCTTCCTTCCTTATTATTCATCATTATCACGTGCATCTTATTTCCTTGTATTACCTTAGACTTTTGGATACAGTTACTTTGATGTTATAAACGAAACGCTGAAAGAATTTGAGGACAGTACGTAGTATATTTTTTATAATTTTGTTAGTGAGTCTAATCTAGATAAGATAACACATTGTTGTTTTAATTTAGATGTTTCTGTTTTTATATCTGGTTGAGCGCCGTATAATAAAAAATATACAATTCAATCCTATGCTTGTATAAATTACTATGTTTGGTGATATGCAGAACAATTATAACAGTGGTACATAGAAACAAAGTATCTTAGGTATGTGACAGTGGCGGTTTGTGGGTTTGAAATGTGGGGAGGCAGAAAAATATTTTATAAATACGTTTTATATATTAAACGTAATTATAAAATACTATAGTATTTTATAATTACGTTTAATATATTAAACGTAATTATAAAATACTGTAGTAAACGCGCGGGCAGAGCGGCGCGGGCAGAAAGCTTCGTCGTTCGCTCGGAGCCTCTCGGGCATGTTCGCCGCCTCCCTGACGTCATCATAGCTCTGCATGCGTTGCGCTCACCCCGCACTCCCGCGCTTGCCCCTCGCCTGTATGAATCAGAGGCTACACGGCGGCTGTAAGCAGCTCAGCCTCCCTTGCAGTCCGCGTATACGGCTAACGTGTATTCAGCAGCGCGCGCACTCATTGTCGGGGATTGGCGTGGCGAATTAAACCAATCAGTCAAAGTAAAATACTAATATTTATATAATTTAAAATTAAAATGATATGCACAATTATATATGAAGTTAAGAGTTGTGAAATACGATGCAATCCCTTTCTTCTTCTCTAATATTTAGGGAGGCACAGCCTCCCTTGCCTCATGCACAAACCGCCACTGGACTATGTGAGGTATGCTGCCAAGCGTTTTACATGTCATGTCAGTGTCACATATTGTAAAACTGTCAAATTCTGTAAGAATTCACCAGTGGGTACTTGGAATCTAGTAATATGTCGGTCATCTGGTTATGAAACTGTTTGTTGGTCTGTAAGTTGATGAAGTCTATGCTATAATTGTTGGTGTTGGTTTGCGCAGGTTGGCTGCCCTGGAGAAGCGTGGCAACACTGACTGGCAGAAGCGCCTGCCCAAGTTGAAGGCAGAGGATGATCTCGCCGTCATCAACAACCGCATCAACGTGAGTACTGCTTCGTATTGCATCGCCCTCCCTCAGCAGCCACTCGTGTACGTCATCCTCGCCTCGCGATCATGCCAGGGGAGGGTGCGTGTGCTCACAAGTCTCCTGCCCACCCTCTGTGTACCCAAATATGAACTAAATTACATTTTTAGTATAATAAGCTTAACGGCGCGTCGACAGCGAGGTCATTTTGAGCACATTAAGATTCTGTTGACTTTGTTGAATAATAGGGAGGGCATGGGGAGGGGTCGACCAGAGGGGGCCCGGCCCGGAGGAGTCCAGCACTGGTGGGAAGGTCAGGTCGGAATGGGACGGACCGAGGGCGGGGGGCTTCGAGCCGGTGGGGTCCGATTTCTACGGGTCCTGGGCAGGGCGGCGAATGACACGAGGTAGTCTTTAGCTGTGAGTTATTCGAGTGCTACGGGTCCTGGGCAGGGCGGCGAATGACACGAGGTAGTCTTTAGCTGTGAGTTATTCGAGTGCTACGGGTCCTGGGCAGGGCGGCGAATGACACGAGGTAGTCTTTAGCTGTGAGTTATTCGAGTGCTGCGGGTCCTGGGCAGGGCGGCGAATGACACGAGGTAGTCTTTAGCTGTGAGTTATTCGAGTGCTACGGGTCCTGGGCAGGGCGGCGAATGACACGAGGTAGTCTTTAGCTGTGAGTTATTCGAGTGCTACGGGTCCTGGGCAGGGCGGCGAATGACACGAGGTAGTCTTTAGCTGTGAGTTATTCGAGTGCTACGGGTCCTGGGCAGGGCGGCGAATGACACGAGGTAGTCTTTAGCTGTGAGTTATTCGAGTGCTACGGGTCCTGGGCACGGCGCGAATGACACGAGGTAGTCTTTAGCTGTGAGTTATTCGAGTGCTACGGGTCCTGGGCAGGGCGGCGAATGACGCGAGGTAGTCTTTAGCTGTGAGTTATTCGAGTGCTACGGGTCTTGGGCAGGGCGGCGAATGACACGAGGTAGTCTTGAGCTGTGAGTTATTCGAGTGCTACAGGTCCTGGGCAGGGCGGCGAATGACACGAGGTAGTCTTTAGCTGTGAGTTATTCGAGTGCTACGGGTCCTGGGCACGGCGCGAATGACACGAGGCTGTTAAAACACACGACTAATGAGAGCGCTGCGCATGGGCTGCGGAGCGTGCAGCCCGCCAGTGCGTGCGCAGGCAATTAGCAGATCGAACTGCACTCCAAAGCACACACCGACACAGTCTGTGGTCGGCGCGGCCAGTTCATCAGCACACGGCGCGAGGAGTGCATCGAGATCGTCGCTGCAGTGTCAGTTACATCGCCAAGTGTTCACTTATTATGCGTGTGCATGTGTGGACAGCGTCGTAGGTTTATACAGCCTCATGCTCAAAAGAATTTTCAGATTTATCTACGCAAGTGTCCAGAGTCTACTGGATTCTGTTCATAAGATATTAGCTCACGGTCTTCTGGTGATATTTGCAAATATCTAATTGCGAACGCAACTTCTTTTGTGGTTCTCGCCGTCACCCCGTTCTCCCCATCACTGCCGAGGGGTCAAAGAAGTCGATCACATCTTTACGAGTGTATAGTGTCCTCTTAAAGGTCCAAACCCACGCTCTGCGAATACGTCGTCCTCAACGCTTCTGTCAAAACACATGTCAGATGTAGGGACGGCGATCACCTCGACGTGATTCAGCCCATACACGTAGCATTTAGAAGCAGCGCAAGTAGTGCGTGCAGGGATTGTTCCAACTCACGACTGCTTGAATTCCCCAAGCATTACCTCCCCCCTCCCTCTTCCCCCAAGAGTAACGTCCTTTGTACAGCTCCTTATTTGTACTTATTTGTATAATTGCCAGCCGAAGATAGTTAAAACAAGGTAAGGTATAAACGGGAGCAATGCTGGAGCCATTGGGATGTTTTATTTTGAATACCTATATTACCAATAGAAATTTTTATAAATTTCAGTTGATATATGTCAGGATAAATAAATATCTCTAAAATCAATGCTCTAAATTGATACAATTCGCGGTATGTCAATTTTATTTAGGGGATAGATTGTTTTGTGACTTTCTTTTAGTGGAAGGGTTTCGAAAATATGACACAGTTTAACAAGTGGGAGGGGGCATCGAAATAACTAATTTTTAATGTGACATCTTTGTGCACAGCCCCTAATTAGATAAATTGGGTCCAATATGTAGAATTTCTTCGTCATATGCTAATAGTTGTCAAAAGAAGTAATCTCCGTCAACTGCTTCCTGTTATTTCTTATCAACATTGTCCCTCGACCTCCTATATCGTTACATACTCGACCGTGTGCTTTGCTATGGTTCACCTTGCCCCACATGTGACACATGCAGTTCTGTACCAACGCAACGCACTGCCGCGGTATTTCTAGCGCTCCGCTCGCCGACGAGCGTGTATTTCCATCTCGGCGTCGCGAGTGTCGTGGCAGACGGCGCGGGATGTGGTCGTCGACGGAAGCCCAAAGAGTCGTGTTCGTGTCGAAGTAGGAAGTGCGGCTTTGCAGTCGGGTTTCTCGGCTATCAGCGACAGTCTGACAGTTCCTTATCGTCTTGTTTCGCTGAGCGCCGAGTGTGCTAAGTAACGTGAGAAGAACGATCTAGGGTTCATTAGAGCGGTTTTGTATTGTTTTCGTGGGCGGTTTCTGGACTTGTGATTGGGCATTTTCAAATAAAAACGCATTTCTTATCACGCCGAATATAACGGTCTATGTGAACAGCTCTTCACCTTGTAGATTGTGACTGTGGTTGAAGTTTGAAGCGACAAAGTTGTAGATATTTAGTTGCTCTTTGTGTGTGTTGAACACTTGATAAAATTGTTGCTCTTTACTTCTGAGAAAGCATTGAAATACCGGCCCTTGGGCTTATTTTGCATACAAGTCGAATTTCAATATTGAGAAATAGCTTGTTCTGAGCGGCTTTGCGCAAAAAGTGTCAATGTGAATAGCCCTTTAATCAGTTGTTAAGTTCAACAGTTCATTATGACTAGATTGTCACGGTAATAACGGAAGGCGTAACTACTGGCTTTATTCTCGATTAAAGTAAAATTTCAATATGAGAAACGCTCTGTTAATCAGTGGTTAAGTTTTTAACAACGTCATGTTTGCAGTTCTGCCCGCAGATGTGATCTTGATTTGAATATTTTGACAAATCGGCCCTTTGAAGATAATTTTTTAAAGGGATAAATAAATAACAATACAGGAAGAGCATTCTCTACAACTTGTAGCTTCCACAACCTTGTCAATCGTCAACCACTGAGTTGAATATACCTCAACTCAGTGTCGTCAACCTACGGTCACAATCACAAAAACGGCATAGTTCTCAAAGGCGATCCCTCCCCTTAACTGCACAGTTTGAATTTTCGAACGTTCTTCTCATCGTGACGCGAAACCAGAACTGCTCTAATTTGTGTTCCTAAAAAGATGATTGCTGCCTAGTGTGCATCCACTGTGAAAGCGGCTCTCAAAGCAAAACAACTACTCTCGGATTTATACGTTTATTGCGACTCGAATGTGGCAATTAGTTTCGTGTTCGTAGCCACGGCGTAACGGGACAGGCGTGTGGATTTAATCCCCGGAGGTTTCGCATTTCAATCGCCGAGTGTGTGATAAGCAGACGATGCGGCTTGACTGATCCCAGTGCTACACGGCAACATGTGGTGGCTGGAAGCAGCGTGTTTGCTGGCGACGCTCGCCTATCTGGCATGGAGGTGGCTGCGTGCGGAAGAAGAGGTGATTTAGTCATTATTGTGTCGCGACGTTCTTCCGTGGTTTCAGTGGTCGAATTGGAAGTCGGTCCATGGGGGGATGGTGTATTGTTAAAAAAAAACTCAAAATTAATGGAGGGGGTCTGGGGTCAGGGCCAAACGAGCTTGAATGCATGGTTTACTATCTAAGCTCCTTAGGAGGACCCAACAGCACCATGCGGATCCGGGATGCGCAGCCACAGATTTTATTTTAATTTCAGAAATGAATTTAGTGCATTTCTACGCGTATTTGACGGCGTCTAGAGGCTAAAATTGACAAATTCTCTGGAAATGGTAATATTTTGAAGTAAATAGTGATGTTTTTAAATCTTTCATGGGGGGATGGTGAAGTGGACAAATTAACCATGGGGGGATGGAACTACCAATATATTTCTCATCCCCCCCCCCCCCCCCCCAATTTCGACCACTGCGTGGATTCCATCAATTGAAATGAAGACTCGGTACTAATAGGCCACAACCGCCTCCTTCCCACCGTCTATCTTGACCTATTCTTCATCGAATCATCATCAATCATCATCTCGCTGTTATCAGCATGTAGCACGATTGGCCTAGTTGCAAAACAGTGCGACGTTAAACAACACTAAAATTAAAATAACTAATTATTGTCTTTAGTCCTGACAAAGTAAATAACGCATTTCACAAGGCACACGTTTATTTAAACAAGTCGTGGTTCAAACATTCACATTTATCAACGTAACTGTCTACTTTAGAGTCAGGAGGATTGGTAAACACACCTCATTCTAATATTACTTGTTACAAACATTTTAATTTCGAAAATGACCTCCCTTTGTCAAAATAGTAATGAGCGAAATAATTGTGGTAGTAAAAAGAGAGGACACACGTCTCTCATGTATTTAATCTTATTTCCTTGTCTTCACATTATCCAGATTGACAATTCTATGTAGTATTTACATTGATATGGCACAAGCATTGTTAGTTATATATTAGCCACAGTTTATAAGTGGGCCAAATTGTCGACTTCATATTGAATCTAATGCTGGACTCTAACTAGAAGTGATAATGAGTAGATAGTGTTCAATATTTGAAGAGAGTCAATCATACCATACAAGTCCTATATATTGATTATTTGAACATGGGAATGGGATCCACAAGAGTATCACTTTCTTGTGCATGTTTCCATATTTATTTATGTTGTCAAATGTCCCAACTGGTCTGGTTACCTGGTTTTCTATTAAAAGCTGTAAACAAACATCCCAGGAAACGGAGCCTTTTTGTGTGGATTTCCCTTCTCTCATAGTACAGATTGTATTTTTGAAGTAACATTTTCTTAGATTTTTCTATACCAACTTTAATTTGTCTCCAGTTAATTTCTATTACCTTTTCTAATAACATTCAAGTAAAGCTTGTTGGGACAAGAATATTGAATGCCATGTGGAACGTACAGTGACAGAAATAAGTTTCATAGTCACTTGAACCTATTACTCGCTAAGGGTAAGTTTCTAGCAACTTAAAGTATGTGTCTCTATGAAGTCCGTTGCGTTGCAGATCGCGGCCGCCCCGCTGCTGATCTCGTCGTCGCTGGAGCCAGCCTCGCCGGCCGACAGCGTGGTTGCCGACCGGCGCGGCAAGCTCGACGCCGCCTCCGAGGGCTGGCGCAAGCGGGTGGAGCCCTCGGACGCCCTCGCCTTCTCCGTCGCCGGCCGCATGAGGGACACTCGGGCCGAGGTCATCGCGTCGCCCATCATCGCCGCTCCGAGGCAAAAGAGAACGCCCAGGGCTAACAAGTTCCACAGCAAAGGTAACTAATCCATCTAAACTTGTTCCATCTAATAATTAATTGCAAGGCAGTGGTCATGACGGCTTGTTCCGATGTATTAATTGTTTTATCATAAATTAAAAGAGGTACAATTTATAAAATTTCCTTGAGTGTCATTTTAAATCAATATTTACCTTTCGAATGGGATTCTTTTGTATTTGAAACATGTTTCTCGTATCGCTATTTTACGACAGAAAGTGGAGAGAAATTATTAGTACTAAATACTGAATAGGTACCACCTGTTGTAAATATTCTTTGGATCCAAATACGTTCGTTGCCCATTTCATGTCTAATGCCGGCAATGCTTTCTTGAAGTATTTTCTAGTGAAGTATATAGAACTAAGCATAACCCAAGTAATAGTTTCTGGTAAAGAGTGACTACATTTAGTTGTGGTGTTTGACGGTTTAAATGTTTCCATAGCTCAAGCCAGCGATGCCAAGTCTACGCCGACGTCGCCACTAAAAGATCCGAGAGACAGCTTCCGCTTCAAGCGGAGCGTGTCGGCCCCGGGCGGCGAGGAGGACAGTGGTAAGCAGAATATTCGTACCCGCAAGATGTTGAAAGCACATGGGAAAAATCATGATTCGATATGCATATGATTATGAAATATAACTTTGAATGGCAGGAAGAGAGATTCTTCTATTTTGTGATGTGCCAGAACTCAGATTTTTTGTGGTATGAATAGTTTTCATGGAATAGATTTACAAAGAATGGTAGATTCTTCTAATTTTGCAACGGTAGATATGTATTTGACTTTATAATCTGCTATAATTCCATGCCAACAATGTCTGCCTTCACCGAAGTACTAACATAATTGTTGGTTTCAAAGAATGACTGAGCTTGCACACCTTATTACCACCCTCTGCCATGATAATTGAAATTGCAATTTTATTAATTGAAATAAATAAATTATTAATTTATTAATTTTTTTAAATATTCTTCACAATTGTACTTATAATTTATTTATTTACAATTTTCTATTAGAATGTCATAAAATGTCATGAACATCCAATCACCCTCTTCACTGAAGTTTTTCAGGGCCTGGATTCACAAAGCATTTCCCTGTGTGATGATTGTATATGTGTCGCAGGCGATGTGGCCGAGGGCTGCGTCGTGAGCGTGCCGCGTGCCGACGATGAGACCTTCACCTCGTTCTTCGCCTCGTTCTCGTCGACCTCCGCCTCGGTCCACCTCGACGTGGACCTGGACGCGGTGGGCGGGCGGCGCGCACTGCTGGCGGTGCAGCGGCGCACCGTCAAGACCCAGCGGCGCACGCAGCGCTGCAGGAACCCCTTGCGCTCGCTGGCGGCGCGCACGGACCTCAAGCAGGAGTACACCGAGGTGTGCACCGGCGTAGCGGAGAAGGAGCTGCGCAGGATACAGGTGCGTCTTCTTCAAGTTGAATAGATTAGTAACTCCTTAGGACATGTGAAGAAATCGCTCTGTTCGCGATAACTTACGATTCAACTGTACTAAAAGATAAACATTGGAGATCATATTTAATATATCGCTATAACTTTTATACCATTCAAATTGTGAAATTATGTGAAACGTAATTAGCATAACTAATTTTTTAGTCCATTTAGACCACCTCCTTAGTTAAACACCAACTTATCAAGACAATATTTGAGACCAGACTCGTGGAAAATCTAAAAAAATTGAGAAATTTCAGATTTACCACAAGTTTGGGCACTAAATCTAATCTGGAGTTTATATTGTCAACTTTAAAAATTATCTACACTCATTAGTACTACTTTTCACGATTTCATAATAAATGGTACAAAAGTTATGACGATATTTCGTTAGAATATTATCTGCAAGTTGACTTCAAGTGCAGCCGACTCTTCATGGGCCAATGACTGAAGTTGTTTTACATTTTACCACACCTCAACTCAACATGTCTAGCTAATTTCCTGAGAGAAGGTTCTAAAGTTCCTGCCCAATGATAAGCCTATCAACAACAGTCTCCCCATATTCTGTCTTTCTTGCATGCCAGGAAGTCTTTTGCCTTTTAGTATACAAAAATCTTTTTTGGGAATAAGTACATACAATGGGCATACCTGTTTACTTTGCTAAAATAGTTCTGTTATAGATCTTTTTTTTTAGATTATAATGTCATGGATTCAGTTGTGAGAATTATTCTCCATGATTTAGTTTCCATGAAAATATTCTTAGGTAGGTACTACTTGACATTTCTTCTTACTTTTGCTCAGCTGCCAGAATAACGTTAGAAATAGATTTGTGTGAGCATGTGTGCCAAAATATTATTCAAAATGTTATTTTGGGCATAGAAACCAAAATTATTCATCCTTGAACTTGATGAATGATTTATGTAAATGCATAACAAGGAAATGGTCACAATCCCAAAATTGACATTTCATTGACACAAATAATATGTATGACATTTTAAATTGTATTCTTGAATCCTTTTATATTCTGAACTCTTTCTAACTGTTTCCGTTGCTTGCATACAGGTAGAGAAGCTGGCCAAGGGCTCTAACCTGGCCATTGAGGCCCTGGCCGGCCTCGCAAGCAGAGAGGACTTCTCGGCTGTGCCTCTGCGCTCCGCTTCCTCCGCCCCCGCGCCTGCGCTGCTGCCCTACAAGGACCTTATGCTGCTTCATGTCAAGGGCAGGCGCCACGTGCAGACTCGCTTGGTGGCGCCTGTAGCGGCTAGCGTCAACAGCGGAGACTGCTTCGTCCTAGTCACTCCCAACAAGGTAAGGATCTTGACGCACATTGACTAGAACTGTTATGGACTTCTTTTAGTACCATGATTCTCTCAAGGCTAGCTTCAAATGTAGTTTTTTTATTTGTCCTCACACTAAGAGAATATAAAAAATTCAATGGTCTCACTGAACTAAATAATGGCACATGCTAGAGTTTAAGTTTAATATGTGTACGACCCCTGGTACAATTTCAAGTCATAAAATATATATTTTAAGGATGAATATCGTATGTTGATTTGTAATTTGTGCATTTTTGGTATAATAATTGTTTTGTCAAACATTTGACTAAAAAAGCTTTTGATCATAATGAAAATGCTTTATTCTTGGTTATAATATTTGGATAACTTCACGCCTGACATAATTATTGTTATATTGAAATAAAGAACGACACACAGACAAATCTAGGTACGTACTTCGTATGTGTATGAAATTATTTGTTAATCAGTTTGGTGTCTTCTATTGAGTATTGAGTTCAGTCGGCGAGTTTGCATACATTAAAACCTCAAATAATCAGCTAGTAACATAATAAAACCCAAGTAGTACGCCTGCCTATTATAGCCTATTAATTAAACAACAGCAGAGATAATATTTCATTATGAATTGCCCTCTTAACCCATGCAATATCACCAGGTGTACCACTGGATGGGCAAGTACGCGAACGTGATCGAGACCGCACGAGGGGCGGAGGTCGCCCTACTGGTCGCCCAGCGTCGCGACCTGGGCTGCTCCGCCGACACGGTCACGACGATCGTCCAGGGCGGCGCAGGGGAGTTGGCGTTCTGGCGGCTGCTGGGCGCCGACGCGCCGTGCGCCGCCCAGGCCGGACATCCCGACGAGGACGAGATTTACGAGTCCGCCATCGTAGACACCAACATGGTCTATCAGGTGGCAGACAACCATCTCGTGCCGGTCAGTGATATACTTTATCATCCCTTAGCAATAGAAATGGGGACTCTCCCCAATGGAATGGAAATGGGGTGGAATGGAAATGGGGTCTATATCAAGTTAAAAGTCAACATTTTCATGACTAATCAAAATAACTTCAACATCAAACTAATTTTACACTGAAATTAGTGTTTTTTTGCTCTTTTTTCATTAACCTTTTTGCAGGTGTCAGTTCACTTGTTTATAGCATCATATGCAGGAGAGCTAATAGTGGAGTAAAGATGTCTAAAATTAGTGCATTTGTGATACCTTTCGTGAAAATTGGTACCCTTACTAATTCGAGTATGAGGAATCCAAAAATCAATGGCACCAACCTAAGAAATTAATACTTTCTGCGTTATTAGCATAATTAGCATAATTAATAAACATAGATAAAAAATATATATAATTTTATAATATGGTCTTTATGAGTATCCATCGAATGCACGTCATGTCTACAATCCATATAAATCATAAAAAGTTAATTTTTTTCATACACATAATAATTAACCGTATAATTAAATATTATATAAAAATCGCCATTCAACAAAAAGCTTAAAATGATCCTCTCAGATTTTGATAAAACTTGGTACAGTACGTCCAGTGAGCGTGTAGCCAGTTCAGAAAATGCTGTGTAAAATTCAACAATGGGTTTAGCTTGTAATCCTGAGTGTTTTGACGGGTGTGCGGTTGTAAATATCTCTCAACGACTGCAGGTGTTCTGGAATGGGTTGTTTTGTTGTGGTGCCAAATATCTTTCAATGCAGTTGGCTTTTAAAATTCAAGGAAAGTTGTTTAAAATGGCAACAGTGTAGGTGGAAGGGGTGGCAGGTCATAAAAAGAGTTGTATCTTGTCAGAGCTTAACTGTCGAACAAGGGTCGAACAATACTGCTCATCTTATGAAAGGAAAGGCTACACGCTCGCTGGACGTACTTTAGCATTAGTCACAAGCCCAAAGTAAAACATACGTATTTTTTGGTTTGTCCATTTATTGAGTATTTTTGGATTTCCAGGCCATCAAATAATCAAAATTTTGGTTTCCAAATTCCTTCACTTGAACTGTTCTGACTTTTACGCCGTTCAAGTCAGAAGATTCGTCTTTTTTAAATTTGGTTAAACTAATTATTTGGTACTTATTATAGTATGGTCATTTAAGGGGGAAAAAGTCAAAATTTTGGCTTCCAAAATGCCTATGCACAAAAACGGATTTCTTCTAATTTTCAATGCATTATGATGAAATATGGGTTAAATGTACACAAGAAAGGAATTTTGTTATCAAATCAATGGCCAATGGGTACTTAATGTCAAAACACTTTTCTGTGTTAAGGAAGGGGGGGGGGGGGGGGGGGGGGGGGGGGGCATGATAAATTCAGACTCATTTCTTAAGGGGGGTGAGGACGAATTTCCCAATATTCAGGGTTATTTGTAGGGTGACCAAATATCAATTATTTGTATCCTAGAAATTACGATCGAGAGAAACAAAATGATGACCCCCCCCCCCCCCCCCCCCCCCCCCCCCCCCCCCCGCTCCATGTGGGTACACGGCGCACGGTTTGCACGGAGCGCATATATGGAGAGAAATATTAGTTTATGAAAGAAAGGAGTAGGGGGAAGCTATAAATGTACAACACACATATGACAACACAAAATACGTTTTTGTGAATTGGCATTTTGGAAGCCAAAATTTTGACTTTTCTCCCCCTAAATGACCATACTATAATAAGTACCCAATAATTAGTTTAACCAAATTTAAATAAGACGAATCTTCTGACTTAAACGGTGTAAAAGTCAGAACAGTTCAAGTGAAGGAATTTGGAAACCAAAAATTTTGATTATTTGAGGGCCTGGAAATCCAAAAATTATCAATAAATGGACAAACCAAAAAATACTTATGTTTTCTTTGGGCTTGTGACTAATGCTACCAAGTTTTATCAAAATCTGAGAGGGTCATTTTAAATTTTTTGTTGAATGGCGATTTTTATAAAATAAATAATAATGCGCTTAATTATTATGTGAATGAAAAAATTTAACTTTTTATGATTTATATGGATTGTAGACATGACGAGCTTTCAATGGATACTCATAAAGACCATATTATAAAATTGTATATATTTTTTATCTATGTTTATTAATCATGCTAATTATGCTAATTACGCAGAAAGTATTAATTTCTCAGGTTGGTGCCATTGATTTTTGGATTCCTCATACTCGAATTAGTAAGGGTACCCATTTCTACGAAAGGTATCACAAATGCACTAATTTGCCATTATATAGGACATCTTGACTCCACTATAAAGGTATGCACCACCTTATAAAACTTATAAGAGCTTTTTTGTAGCAGAAACAACCAAAAAATAAAATTTGTTACCTACATTAAAAATTATATTTCAGACAAAATTAAACCATTCAATCTGGGCTCTTCTAGAAGTAAACTGTCAACCATGTTTAAAAGTATACATACTTTAAATCAAATTCAAAACAGTATCAAACAATATTAAGTTGACTAATTTCAAAATTGATGTAATATGAATGATATAGGTATTCCATGTCAGTTTCAACTGAATTTTGTAATAACTTCTGCCATCCTTCCTGGCTCATGTTTATGAAAGGTGATGGCTGCAAACTGACGGTGTGTTTCCGTGTTGTCAGGTGAACGAGTGCTGGGGCTCGCTGCCGCGTATCGAACTGCTCGACCCCGCCAAGGTGCTAGTGTTCGACCTGGGCTCGGAGCTGTACGTGTGGTGCGGCAAGAACGCGGCGCGCGAGGACCGGCGTGCCGGCACACAGCTGGCGCAGGAGATGTTCCACGAGGGATTCGACTACACCGACTGCGACATCTGTCCCGTCACGGCTGCGCAGGAGCTCGGCTCACGCAAGGTAATTCAATCTCGTGGTGCGTCTCGGTTTAAACGGGTGATTCAGGCTCGATTTCGGCATCTATTTTAGACTATTCTTTGCAGTGGTCTAAACTGGTATACAGATGTGGTAAATTATTTTGTTATGATATAACAGGTGTGGCTCCTTTAACATGTCTTTGTTTTACTTAATCTTTTACTAGAAAGGAGTCGAGAAAATTGTGAAAATACTACATTTTTAGTAAATGTTTAGTCAACTTTGCATTGCAACTCCTGGCCCTATTCCTGAAAATAGTGAGAGTGAGAAAATCAGTATCAGTTAATAGAATCTAAGCCTGCTGATTCCTATTGGTTGATAACAATTTTCTCATTATATTTTTCTCATACCCACTCTCATGTTTTTCAGGAATATGGCCCCTGCAATTATTATTTTTACATTGACTTACACCTTGAGTACATCTATACTCAAGGCTATAACAAGATATAAATTGATGCCACATGCACAATATTTTTAATTAGGTAATTGTTCCAATAATTTAATTTGGCAGGGGGTTGAGTAAAAATTTAATTATTGCGCTTGAATTCGATTTAGACGGCGTTAATGTTAAAAATGCTACAGTTAGGCTTCAAACTCCTGGACTGTGACAGGATAATGTTGAGCCATGGTGTTGTCCGCAGGATGAAGCGGTGTCCGCACGCAGCGGCCCGCGCCCCGCCTGGTGCCTCCTCGCCAAGGTCTCCCAGCACATGGAGACCGTGCTCTTCCGGGAAAAGTTCCTCGACTGGCCGGACTTCACGCGCGTGATCGGCGTGCGCGAGGACGAGGCGCGCACGCTGGAGCCCGGCGTGGAGGTGAAGCCGTGCGACGCGCAGGAGATGTTCGACCACCGCCTGCCCGACCCGAGTCTCGAGCTGGAGGGGAGTCAGCTGGGCCGCGGCACAGAGCACTTCGATGTGGAGGTGACCATCATTATCATAGCCAACTTGTTTCAGTCAGATTGAAGGCTTAAACGTTTGTAGTTTAGAGAATGTTTTAAATTTCTGAAGTTCCTTTTGTCTACATTTTTATGACATGTTCAAATGAGGCATCGGCCAAATTCTCGCCTTCATTTCATATCCCTCGGACATCTATCCGTACATCTATCTATCTATCCATATCCCTTGGCAATCTTAAACATTTTGAAATGTAATTGTGGATCCATTTATTGTAACTTAAACGTTCATATTTCAATAATGGAACATGAACTTTTGAAAAGTGAATTTGCTTCGAATACTAAACTTGTGAAAAGTTAATTTTAACATGTTTGTTTCCCATCATTGAAATGTTATGTCAATACAACTTGCACATTCTCTAGTGTGTATAAAACAGACTTGGCTTCGGTTATTTTTTACATTATATACTAGGGATGTCGGCGGGTACCCGGGTACCCGGGCGGTTCCGGGTAATCAATTACTCGGGTAATAAATAATAATCACGGGTACCAATCACAGGTTTTTTTTGTTTTTTTTTATAGTGTAGCTGAAATACATTTGTTTACGCACAGTTATCAGCTGCGTCTCAAGGGGAAGCTCAACGACCTTGCTTGCTCTGGGGGGTGAGAGAGGAATGGGGAAGGAGAGGTGAAATCATGTGTCGGGAGTAGGAAGCATGGGAAAAATGCGTCTGTATTTTTTTTTCAATCACACTGTAGCACAGTGAAAAAGTTGAGTCCTGGGTAGAAAGGTGCACAAATTCGTGTTTTCTTATGATTGAAGTTGTTAGTTATCAAAGAATGTTATCATGTCCTGTCCTGTTTTCTCAAATTCTTTTCAAGGACAAGCACACAGATGGCCCTGAGAGAGGGTCATTTTCTCCTCTCACGCAGCTAAGTGCCACGTGTTTATTTTCCTAAACCCCTACCCCCTTACCAAACCCCCTACCCTCCACCAAAAAAAAAAAATAATTTTTTTTTTTTTTTTTTTTTTAGGGGGGTTAGTTACCCGATTCCGACCCGAGTATTTATGACGGGTACCCGATTCCTGATTTTTGGACCCGCCGACATCCCTATTATATACCTATATTTTCTAAATATTTACCACAGTACCTACCTACGACAGACATAATGCACATGCACATGAAACATTGTATTTTTATAAAATTAATACTATAAAACTTTTGAAAGTTCTATTCAACTGATTATTTTAACGTCGTGATGTGTTCTGTTCAGAGCGGACGTCGGTTTGCGGTGAGCACGGTGAGCGTGAGCGCGTGGCACGTGGACGAGTTTGAGCACACGCTGCTCGGCTCAGACGACCTCGGACAGTTCCACGAGGGAGACAGCTACATCGTGCGCTGGCTCTACACCGTGACGCCGGTGGCCAGGGAGCTCAGTGGGCTGCCTTCGAAGCACACCACCACAGGTACGAGTACCATCCGAATAACAAGTAGAGACAAGCAGGGGGTAATTCCTGTACCTTTTTAGACTCTGACGTGAACAATCATATCATTTTTTTTTTACTCCAGTGTTAACATCCATAACATCTCTCTTAATTTATGATAGAGTGAAACTTCGTTGAGGAGTCAAGTTGCTGACTTGATGTATTGCATCGTTTGGGCAAATGTGCAATGGGTATTCCAGTTTCAGTAAAATTTACGATCATGCAAAATAATAAAGTGAAGTGAAAGTAAAGTGAAGCTAAAATAAAGTGGAACCAATATGTACCTAAATATCTATTTTTATTGGCTAGTTCATATTTTTAAAATAAAGAAAATCTATTTCCAAAATATCTTCACAAATGTATAAAATACTTAATTCCTTGATATTTTTCTACTTAGGATGGAATAGCAAATGCTGGTAATTCTCTCTTAATTCTCATGAACTATGTATCTTACGCTTCTCTAAATTCTCTAAATAAAGATATCAATAGGTAACAAGGAAACGCTAATGGAAATGAAACGCTATGTCAGGTCGCGAGCGGTGCGTCTACTTCTGCTGGCAAGGGGCGTCCGCTTCCCTCAACGAGCAGGGTGCGGCCGCTCTCACAGCGGTGGAGCTGGACAGCGAGCGCGGAGCCCAGCTGCGCGTGACGCAGGGCGCGGAACCCCCGGCGTTCCTTGCGCTGTTCCGCGGTGCTATGGTGATCCATGCCGGCCGGAGGAGCGCCAAGCAAGATCGTACGTCTCAAATCTCATCTAACGTATTTCTTATATTTTAAAAACTAAATATTCTATATAAAATAGGTGTATGCATTGACCACAACGATTTGTTTAGGACAAGTACTGCCATGTATTGTAATGATCTGCCTAAAGTTCATCACCATTTCCATTAAATATTGTTATGTGTTATGGGGTGCGATCACATCAAATAAGAACTTTCTTGTCACGGTGACAAGGCCCTAGAAGACCGTGAATATCATTGAGATGAGAAGCTCATCACCATGACAAGAAAGTTCTCATTTTATATGATCGCACCCCTGGACAACTCAGACCAATAAGGCCAGATGTAATTTTTCTCGGTTTTCCGTTGCACAGTTTTGGAATGGTGTAATCGAGCTCTATCAATTGCCAGATTGAAATATGTACCTAGATAAATTGAACCATTCTCTTACACAGTGACTCTCGTCACCATTACAATGAAATAGTAATGATAGGATAAATGCAGAATTACTGGTTTTTAAGCTCACATTAAGAATCAATTGAAATAAGCTTATGGTCTTCTATCTCTGAGGTAGAGAGCTTCTCTGTATTCGAACAAATAAGCAATAAGTGATGGAGCCACTTCTGGCAGGAAACTTTTTAGATTCACTTTTTCATTTTGAAGTTTGTGTTTCCATAGGGCAGTGAAAAAGCAGAAACAATTGAAATTTAAATTAATTTACAAGTTTACTTTTTCAGCCATAACAAACAACTAATGCAAATTTAATATAATTTATGTCCCCGTGATATCCTCCATTATCCCCTTTATGGCTAGTACCAAAGAATCCACCGGAGGTTCCTTATTTTTTCGAATCAGTCCGAGTGCATGTGATGACCTTGGCGTTGGGTTGCAGCGAGCTGGCGGCTGTACATGAGCCGCGGGGAGACGGAGACGGAGGCGTGTCTGACGGAAGTGGCCTCCTCCTCGCGCCAGCTGCGTTCGCGCGCCTGCCTGCTCGCGCTGGACCCGGTGCGCGCCACGCTGGCCGTGTGGCAGGGCTGTCAGGCGCCGCCGCATGCCAAGCAGGTGGCGCGGGCGGCGGCAAGGGCCATGGCGCGTGCCAGGCAGGACTTCACGATGCAGACCATTGACGAGGTACGTTCTTTTCTTGTTGCCACTTGCCCTGCCCCCTGATTTAATTTTACAGTTTAGTACCTATTGTAGTTTCTAGTATTTTACATACCTAAAATACTACTCCAAGTACTTGATGTACAAATATTTTGTTTCTTCCATTCCGCTTACTATTGAAATCCGATTTACAAGTATGAATTCCGGCAATCACGGGAGAAAATTGCATAGTTACCAACACCAAGTGGTTTTAGATCTAAGTTCACCAAAATTATATTTTTACCTTTGGATTATTTGAAATTAGTTTGGATACCAAATTTCACAATAAACAAAATAAATTACCTATAAAGTATTATTTAACACATTATTAATAAAGTACTTCTTTTGAAATGCACATCTATAACCAGATGTACTATTATGTAATTATCAAAGTTCACAATTGAAACAAATCTTCTTGTGGTTTGGGCTTATATTAGGTCTGAAGTTTTTATAGTTTCAACTAATATTTTTTCCAATTTTTCACAACAAACCCCTTGATTTCTGTACGTAGCAATGACCCTAAGAACGGTGATCTTGATTTTGCTTGCAGGGCTCTGAGCCGGCGTGGTTCTTGTCCGGCGTGAGTGGTCCGCGCCAGCTGTACGACTGCCTGCTAGACGCACGCCCGCAGCCCCACACGCCGCGACTCTTCCGTCTGACCTCGACGTCGGGCGCGTTCCAAGCCACGGAGATAGCCGGCGCGTACCGCCTGCCGTCCGTGCCAGGCGCCTTCCCCTTCCTGCAGGTCAGTTGATTGGACAAATCATTCCAAACATCCATGGCATCGCATCACTTTTGAGTACAAATATTTTTTAAATGGAGCAAGTGTCTTTAAAAACTTATGTGGACCAAATCACTGTTTTCGTGTTTGTTTATTATTTTTTTATTACAGGTCAAAAGAAGTAACGGATACTACATGATACTACATACCAATTTTCTCAAAAAAGATTTATTGCTCTCATTTTTGTCTTCCCTTTGATTTTTAGACAGATCGTTAAGTTGGTAGAAAATAGAAATCAATCGGTAAACAAACAGAACAGTAATGAATCTACATTGTGGAAAAATTAACCTGATCCGTTACTTCATTTGACCTGAAATGAAAAATTTGAGCTATCAGTTTCAAATGAAGACTCGCTCAGCTCATGAGTGTTTTCTGGAGAGGCCAGATAAGTACTAATTTCACCACAGTTTGGTGAACAGTTGGGTAATAAATTATTTCAGCTCTTGAACTTGGATGATAATTAAAACTCTTCTTTTCGTTTGGACATTTATCACAAGTTCTTTTGAATTATTAAATACAATATTTCGGTTATTTTCAATAACCTTAAGGTTAAGGTTATTAATATTTCGTTATTTATTTTAATATTTTTATTAATATTTTAATATTAATATTTAATAAATAAATATCGTGACCCTGCTTCCAACTATTGTCGGGTCAGGGGGTGGGATGATCCCACCACTGTTCTAGGGCACTTGTGATCTCAGAGCCGACTTGCCAAGTCCGACACTCCACACTTCTTCAATCTCCTCTTCCACTTCTTCAGGCTCCTCTCTTTCCACCAGTTCCCTCCATCTCTCTCTGTCTTCCCACCACTTCTCTGTTGTAATTACTCCCCAACACTCTCCTCTTTCTTCTGCGGCTGCCTCTATTCCGTTGATCCATTTGGTTCTAGGTCTTCCTGCCTTTCTTCTGACACCCATGGCTGCACGCTCTGCCTCTCTATATGGTATCCTCTCTTCTCCCATCCTCTTCATATGTCCGTACCATCTTAGCCGCTCTTTTCCAAGTTTAAATCTAAGAGACTCCACTTCTAGGTCCTTTCTAATCTTTGCACTCCTCACCTTGTCCATCTTCGTCACCCCTGCCACACTTCTCAGGAACTTCATTTCCGCAGCCTGCATTTTCATTTCTTCCTTCCCTCCCATTGGCCAATATTTCGGTTATTTTCAATAACCTTAAGGTTGTTGAAAATAACCGAAATATTGTATTTAATAATTAAAAAGAACTTGTGATAAATGTCCAAACGAAAAGAAGAGTTTTAACAGTTGGGTAGTGTCTCTACCTTATTTTAAAACCTTTTCTACCTATATTGTGCTTATTAATAAATTGTTCTGAACACATAATTCTCTCTCTATTCATGGTTACAACCTCGTGACACTGATATTGACCGACGTACTTGCGTGGATGTTTCAGAGCGAGCTGTACTCCGCCAGCCAGCCGGCTCTGTTCCTGCTGGACTCTGGTAGGGCTGGTGGCCGCCGAGAGAGATGTTCTCGTGTCACTGATATTGACCGACGTACTTGCGTGAATGTTTCAGAGCGAGCTGTACTCCGCCAGCCAGCCGGCTCTGTTCCTGCTGGACTCTGGCGCCGAGCTGTGGCTCTGGCAGGGCTGGTGGCCGCCGAGCGAGGGCAAGGAAGAGCGAGGGGGAGCGGCGGTGCGCTGGCAGGCGGAGCGGCGCGCAGCCATGCACACCGCCGTCCACTACAGGGAGGTACGCATCGCACATTCTCTCTTTTCATAGAGGCATTGCAATTCAACCACGCATTTGTACAGATTGTTTCACATAACGATAATGCGTGAAGAATCAGTGATCAAGCAGATTCGTGGCAGTAAAAGCATAGATTATAATAGCCAATCATGAAGTAAATGTATAATCCACTGCATCTTGAAGTTTTCACTCTATTTATAGAACCCTAAGTATTCGATTCAAGATCACACTAAATTTTCACACCTCATGATTATTTTGGGGTCTATTTCCCAAAGAACTGGTATTTTTCTAAAATTATCAGTTGTCACTAAATTCATAGATTGGATTTAAAATAAATCTGACTAGGTAACTAGGCTATAATTTATATTGTACTAAATAACAATAAACACATACATATTGAATAAAGAATTGAGACAGATTTAGAGCTCTAGCCACCCACTAACCGCCTCGTCTCCTCCAGGTGTGCGGAGAACGATCGGGCGGCCGCCTGGTGTGGGCCGGCTTGGAACCGCTTCACTTCACCAACCTGTTCCCGCTGTGGGTTGACCGAGACGACGTCGCGGCCGAGAACATGCAGGAGGGCCACAAGCCGGGCGATGCGCTGTCGATAGAGGCGGAGCTGGCGAGACTGACGCAGTCGACGTATCCCATCGCGCGGCTCCTGCAGAGGCCCCTGCCCGACGGTGTCGACCCGACGCGGCTCGAGCTCTATCTAGACGACAACCACTTCCAGGTAACTCACGTCACACGGACACTAGGTCAAACATGTTGATAAAACTCAGCTAATTGCCTGGAATTCAATTTAGCAATTTCTGATTCTATTTTTACGTCTCACAAAAATATAAATTGAACATAAATTGAAAAGCAAGGCAGTGGTCATGATGGCTTGTTCCATTGGTTGTGCTGTTGGCCCTAAAAAGGACCGTTGGAAACGTTTTTCATTACTTTTTCATCAGTAATTCAATATGAAATGCGGTTCGTTCTCTGCAATTATTTTAATTGAATTTAATTTTTTGCTGATTTGGCTTTTGACATGGAATGATGTTGGCGATATTGACTGAAATATTATGTTTTATTACAAATTAACCACATTTTATAAAATTACTCTAAGGAAATAGATTCATCTGATTCAACCTCCAATTCAGAAATTACAGAAATTCAATTTCTGTAACAGTAAAGAAATGTAATTTCATTATTGTATAAGACCTAATTCTGGAATGATTTTCGTTATTTCTAGTTTATCTGTTTCCCTTATCTTGTTCGTATTCCCTGCACAAAAACTTATCCGTCTGTTCTGTTCCAGGAGCTACTCAACATGACGAAAGAGGATTTCGAAGAACTCCCAACGTGGAAGCAAACTAAAGTCAAGAAAGAAGCTGGACTCTTTTGACAGCGGAACAATTCCTCGATGTCTTTGTAACGGTGTCACACCGCAACTCAATCGACGGCATTTCTCGACGTCTTCGGTGCCAATTCAATGCATTACACATCCTTGTTACTGCGGCTGTGCTTGGCCTTGATCATTCATGTGCATTTCTACCACTGATACTTTATAGAGATTTCTAGTTAATATATTATTATGTGTAATAAATTATTCTAAAGAATCTGAAGTTAGAACTTCCGTACTAAAATCAGGGCTGCCTTCTTTTAATTAGGTACGATTGTATATGTATATGAGTCGGATACAAGAAACTAGAATAATTTATATTTATTACGGTTTTAATGTGGAAGGATTGCCTTCTTAACTGCCATTCTTTGGAATTGTGACTGTATCGTTGAAGAAAGACAGAAGTTATACGAATCAAAGTTACAAAAGTTATGAGTAATTTTAAAATAAAATTTTATTTCATGGCAGATCAGCAGGGTGCCGCTGAGCTTCTCAGTCGATTCCCACATTGCTGAATGTCGCCTTTTTGTACTTCAAGATGCAAATAAAGATAATTGAAATTGAAATTGAAAAAACTTATGTCGCTTTGGCAAAACAGAATCATTTGAATTGATCAGTCGATACGCTTTTGTCTAAAACATTTTCTTTTCAACATAATTTTTTTTCAATGAGGCAGTCACAATTAAAAATGGCTGAGGACTTCATTATGGTCTTCCTTCCCCTGAATCTAATTTTTTACCACGGGGTTTTTTCTTGGAAAATGGAATGTTTTCAAGGTCGGCAGCCCTGGTGTGATGCTCTGCTTTCTCTGGTGCCTTCACTGGGTAGTTTTGCAAGTTCTAGTCTCATTCTCGACGGTGATATCTCGGAAATGTTTGGCCAACTTTTCTACTGCCGAAGTTGCCTATGTGAATCGCATCAACGTTTTATATGTTGTACTTGTCTGTGATTTGATTGGTCGGTGAAGCAAGTGGCGTGCGGCTCTACTTACGTCCGCACGCCGCTGCTCGTATCTGACTTTTGTAACGTGAAGGTCACGAATCAAGCGAGGACAATACTTTGAACCCAATTGACAGGTCAAGACTCAAATGACTAATATTTAGCACTTGTATTGGGAGTAACATTTTAGTAATTGGTAAAAATAAATATACCAAAATGATTGTGAAGACACTGTGTAAATATATTGTAATATTATTGACAAATGTATACATTGTATTAAAATATCAAAGTATTTCTACTCTTTTTGAACATATATTTCTTTGTAAACGTACTAATATTTATAATAAATGTAAATTATGCTTTATACAATTCAGCAGCTTGGCCATTTCTTTTTTACTTCCCACCTTCATTGCCATTTTCCTTATCCCTATCCTAATAGCAATCTATATTCGATTTTATGGTTGGGCATTTGCTGGATTGGGGGGGGGGGGGGGGGGGGGGGGTGCTCTGGAATTCAGGACTTTCCTAGACTTTTAAATTGTTCCATTACCTCTTTGCCCATATTTCCCATAATTTCGCTAAAATCACAATGTTATTACTACTAGTCTGTGGTTCTTTCCTCTATTATACCGTTACTTGATCCATCTCTAGCATATGGGAGCTTCGAGAAGGTTCGAGGTTGGAGAATGAACTCGACTGGTTCAGGGCACATGCACACCAATAAAATTAAAATGTGATAAAAATAGGCACGCTCAGATACATAAACTGAATCGTTTCACCATTATAACTTTATCCCAAATTTATCTCAAACTTTGAAATGTTTTCAAAGTTAGCCATGATGGTCTATTCAGTATCTAAGCGTGAACTGGCGCCGTGTGCTCGTCCAGCCGTGTCAGCTCGTCGATCACTCCTTGGAGGATGATGTTGGCGTCCTGCTGACACCCGATCAGCGCCTCGTCAGCAACCACGCCCAGCTGCAGGCGGTCAGCGTAGCTCAGCACGCTCACCCCGACTCCTGCAGCATGTAACAACGTATGTAACATGCATGTAACATGTAACATGTACATGTAACATGTAGCATGTAACATGACACATCCAATGTCATGTGTCAGCAACCTTGCCCAGCTCACTCACTCACTCACTCACTCACTCACTCACTCGCTCACCCCGACTCCTGCAGCAAGTTTAAACATAGGAGTCAGCAATATTCCTGCCAGGGAAGGACGGGGGGGGAGAGAAGGGGGAAGATGTTAAAGTTCAATCTGGGGGCCAATTCTTGAGATTCACGTTTGGAAACCGTGTCACGGTTTCATTGTTTAAAACATGAAAAAGTTGAAGGCTAACCAATAGTTGTCAACTGTTTCCAGTTTTATAACATGTAAACGTAAAACGGTTTCAAACCCTGAATCTCAAGAATTGGCCCCCTGGCCTGGGGGAAAGCCGCCCCTAATTTGAAATCAATCTCAAGCATTTTGGTGTTTTTGGACATGCATGGATTCAAGTTTAATGTGGCTCAACCGATAGGACATTCCAAATTATTTATTTTTTGAAATGACCATCATGATTTACTTTTTCCAACAGTTGAACTCTATTTAAGTATAAACAAATCATAAAATGTCATTTAACTTGCAGCTCCTCTCGTACAGCGAGGTTTAAAATTATTGCCTTCCGAGAATGAACAAAACTTTAACACAGGAGGTATAGGAAAATCATTGCGTTTTTTGCTTATAACTTCTAAAATAGCACACGTTGGTATTGTTTTCAATTTTTTTCCTAATAGGATATCCATGTATCTACCAGAAAAAAGTTTTTTGATCAAAGTTGGGACTACATAAAAATTAGATCTTCATTATTAGCCTAAATATGACACTACGTATTTTACTTGGCTGTCATAAGATAACATGGGGAAGAAAACTCAATTTATCTCAAAAACTAGACACGAGAAGTGTTTAATTTTTTCAGGGATTGTGTATGGCATGATTATCAATAAGTAGACAAAAAATTATGAAAATCTGAGACCATGCCCGATTGGATGAGCCACCTTAAGATGTGTTCAACAGAACATTAGAAGCCTAAAGGCGTGTTTTCTCCTGATGTGATCAATATTCTTAAAATGTTAGAATCATGAACTTATGATCATTCATAAAATAGTCCAACAATTAAAGAGGTGAGGCATAGGTAGTAGTAATTAGTTCCAGGAAAAATGGCAAAAAAATATAATAAGAAATGTATGTTTTAGTTGTCTTCCCCCCGCCACCCACACCCAAAGAAGTGTGTTTAATGTCATTTTCACCCACCTGTTGACCCTCTGTTCGGCACCCAGAACACGAGGTCGTTGAGTTTGTATCCGCCCAGCTGCAAACTCCTCGGCGGCCCCATCAGATTGCTGACGACAACCGTCGACTGCGAGCTGTTCAAAAGCGGCGCCAACATCGGCAGCGGCAAGATGGCCGACACGACCCGCATCAGCCAATAGTTGATTAGATAATCCGGCGCGCGACGCAGCAAGTCGGTCTCGCGACATATCGCGCGCAGCCGACCAATGGGCGTGAAGAGAGGGGACGATATCGGGAGGGAGAAGAGTGCGACGGAGAACCTGTTCTCCATGGCGGGGAGATTCTCCGTGGCCGTTAGCTCCGTGACCTTGGACTCCTTCAGCCGCCTCGCCCACTCCACATCCTCCTGGCTCGACATCCTCGCCGGCAACACAACGCTGAGACTCTCCGGAAGTTCCTCGACCTCCGCCTCCACGAAGTACGCCTCCAAGCTTGCGGACAACGCCGACAGGAATACATCTGTGAACTTCGCCTCCGACATGCGACTCTTGATCCTCTTGATCATGCTGAAGGCGGTGTCTTCCTCCTTGTCGACGTGCCACGCCAGGACTTTGCGTCCGCTCAGCGGCTTTCCGTGCAGAGGGTTCACGTCGGCGGCGCGGATCAGGGTCTGGTTGAGGAGGGTGACGGGCGCGAAGACGAACGCGGCGGCAGACTTGACGTGTGAGGAGACGACCTCCAAGGCGCCGTGACGATGCGTCAACGAATCCAACAAAGGCACGTAACCGTTTGATGCTTTCTCGTCTTCTTCAACGGACGTCTTCGTCCCCTTCACGAAGTATTCAGTCTTGTCTGTTAGAGGAATCTCAGTGAATTGGTCAACTTGCGAGGAACGCCTTCTACGAAGACAGGAGTCGTGGATGGAAGTTGGGACTAGAGTCAGTCCGGGAGTCTCGCTCCTCGGCTGCGGCGTCAAGGAACGAAGTTTCGAGACGTTGCTGACCACGATGGGAGAACTGGACCTCTGGAACGGGGAGTTACATCTCGGAATGGGATGATCGTTGCGCGGCAAAGGAGAACCACATCTCTGGAATGGGTACTCATTCCTTGGTACAGGTGACATTGTCCTCGCGCAGTCTTCCAGAAGATGCGGGTAGTTCTTCCTGTGGATCCTAGGGACACGGGATTCAGGTCTCTCCAGGAATTCTTGCCGTAGGTTTGGGTAGTTCTTCCTGTGCATCCTAGGGACAGGGGACTCGGCTCTCTCCGGGAATTCTTCCCGGAGGTTTGGGTAGTTCTTCCTGTGGATCCTAGGGACAGGGGACTCGGCCCTCTCCGGGAATTCTTCCCGGAGTTTTGGATAGTTCTTCCTGTGGATCATAGGGACAGGGGACTCGGGTCGCTCCGTCATGCTCCTTATCATCCTGTGCACAGGAGACGAATGTCGCCGAGCTCTGTCGTGGCTGATCAACATTGGGGAGTCGCAGCGGATGAAGGGGGGAATAGGAGAATCGCATCTCGGCGGGGAAAACCTCTCCATCTTCTCGTAGTCGTCTTTCTCCTTGAAGAAGTAGATCGACTTGGACCTCAGTCCAGACACGGGAGTCGTCGTCATATCATCCTCGATGGATACGAAGCCGTCGTTGACGGGGTATCGGAAAGTGTCGTCTATGAATGGAGGCGGCAGCACGACGAATGCGGGCGCTGTTGCCGTCGACACCGTATCCTTCGTGAACACCAAGTTATCGTTGGCGCAGTCGTCTGTGCAGGGTGGAGGGATCACGGCGATCTTGACCGGCGCTATTGGAGGTTTGACGACTTCATCATCAGACTCTACTTCGGGACCTGGTGATGAAAAAAGGTACATTCTAGAACAATACCTACATTTAAATACACTTTATATTGTTTATTCATGCATTATTTTTAATAACTAATAACTCACCTGATGTTAATTTCACTTCATGGGCACTTAAGACTTGGAGCTTCTGAACTATTGTACCAACTATCATCATACTATCACATATCACGGCCTGGTGAGGGGGGAGGGGGGAAGAAGTGGAGGGTCTGGACCCGTGGGACTTGATTTAAGGGGGGATGTTCATCTCTAAGGGGGAGGCCGACCCGAGGAGGGTGGGAGAGCCCCAAGGTCCACGAATTTGGAGGAAGGCATGGGGCCAGGTCGACCCTGGACTTCTTTTATTTGGGACCAACACGTATTGTGAGTTGGGCGCCAATGTGTCAGTCCATCAGTGAGGGCCGCCTTAATGATGTATTGGCTACATAAAGGACAACTGAGACTCCATCCAGCTCTCGATGACACCAGAATATGATGCGTGTTATGTCTTGCTGATCCTTAGCTCTATAAGACGAGCTCAGGTAAACTGTGGACAGACGTGGACGTGGATAGAGAATGTAACACAAGTTCCATCTGTACCTGCTGTGCACGGGATGAGACTGACGCTCTCTATGAGTGACTTGCGCCGCGCCGTGCGACTGACGCCGTCCTGCACGACGACCGCCTCGGGCTGCTTCACTTCCGTCTTGTCCGCCAGGGTCTCTAGCAGCAGCTTGATGAGAGCCACGCCGTCGCCCATGCTGTGGTGGATGCGGAACAACACGGGGTAGCGCCGGACGCGTCTGCAAATCGCAATGGCACAGGTTCATTCCTTGCTTCGATCACATTGAATGAAGGAAATTTAAAGAGATGAAGAATGGAGGCGCGGCGAAAACAAAGAGAGTGTATGAAGTTGGAAGATGGTGCTAGAGACAGAAAGAACTTGCAAATTGTAAAATTAACGGGTAATTAAGAAGAAGTGTAAGGAAAATATTTATTGAAGAAGCAATGTGGTACTAGAAGTGGATGTAATATTAGATAACAACTGATTGACCTCTTTGCTGGAGGTTAGGCAACCCAACTCCTCTATATGCAATGCGGGTTGCTTCGAGTCTGGACTGCGACATAATGAACTTGGCTGTAGGGTCGTGGAAAAATGTGTCGATCATCCCTACGCTTATACCATCCCGCCATACAACGGAGCGCTGGTATACCACTGTACGATCTCCGTTGTACAGTGTTGTGACTAGATAATTTTATTTTTATCTAGATAAAGATAATAGATAACTGCCAAAAATTTATCTAGATAAGATAATAGATAATTGTTTAAAAAATTATCTAGATAATAGATAAAGATAAAAAAAAATTATCTAGATAAATATTAAAAGATAAAAGATAATTTTCTAAAATCTCGTCTAATTTCATTTTACATCTAGGTATTATAATAAGGTATCTATAAACATTTACTTTATAGGCATATCTAACCAGATTATTGATGTTCCTACTGCCTGTGATTAAAATTTACTGAAAGGGAAGGGACTATTTTTATTATACGGGATTATAATTTTAATTTTCTAATGCGTAAATTTGGAAACGTCGCATATGCCTCATTATCTATCACAGATTTCATTATAACATTATTTTCTAACAAATGTTTTGAACAGTATTGGCGGATAGGATACAGTATTTTTGGTAGGAACGATGAGGTACCTAAGTAAGTAAATAGAATGTAAGACATAATATTAAGTTAAGCTTCTTTCCTTAATATACCTACCGGGTTGCGCAAAAAAAAATCACCCTGATTGAGAAGTCAAAACTATTATAAATAGGATTCTGAAATTTGTACACATATTAGAAAACATACCAAAATGTAATATGTGCAAGTTTCAAAAACATTTCTATAGTAGGAAAAAAGTTACAGCTGTTCAAATTTTGGTTGTCAAAAAATTAATTATACGGAGCTCAAATAGCTCGCGTCCAGAAAACTTCCAATGGCCGGGACGCTGTTTCTTCAAAACTACGTACGATATCTAGCTGAAAATTTCAAAATATATCGAAAATATAAGATCAATTGTGTACAAATGTCAATCAATCTAGTGGAGCGGTCGCTCCACCCAGCCAAGTCGTACCGTACACTCACACTCACTCAACATACCGTAAATGACTAATAAACTGAGGAGCAGACCAACCACTTTTACTGTAAGCAACAACATGGCATTTTCGGCCTACTGGATCTTAAAATTGGAAAATCTCACATTGTTGCGATATATCTTAATTTCGAGCTATGGCCCACCCCACTACATATACCAAATTAGGGAACAATATGTTATGCCGTTTGCGAGCTAGAGGGCCGAGAAAACAGTGAAATTACACCACTTTCTGATTCTGAAGATGATATCAGGAAACGTTGCTATCACCGCCACAGCCTAAACGGCTGAACCGATCGACCTGAAACTTTTACCACATATGCACTTTTGGCGTCTGATGATACCTTGCCTCATGTGATTTTTTGTGCCGCCATTTTTAAACCGGAAGTGACGTCATAACTCAAAAACGTCTGGACCGATTAGAACGAAATTAGCGCCATTCGATTTAGATGGTCATCTATATGAAGTATCAATAAAAAAAATATTATTTTCTTATTTTCTAAACCGGAAGTGACGTCATAAATACGCAATATTTAACTTATTTCAACAAATTATACTTAAAATACGTACATAATTAACTTACATTGTAACATAGACAATACAATTTATATATTCAAGGTAGCAGTGTTCTCGGCCGCCATTCCTGAAACCGGAAGTGACGTCATATATCTAAAACGCCTGTACCGATTGCAACTGAACTAGCTCCTGCGTATTCATTCTGCTATTTATTTGAAAAATCAATTGTGAAAAATGAATAAATAAATTAATGGTACCGGAAATGGCGGCAGGAACCACTAAATGAAACCGGAAGTGACGTCATATATTACAAACGGCATGACCGATTTTACGGAAATATAGGGATTAGGAATTCAGATGGTCGTTCATGAAGGTATCAACTAGATAAAACTAGATTGTTTTCTTATTACCTATACCGGAATTCGGCCGCTATTTCAAAACCGGAAGTGACGTCATGTATCGAAAACGGCTGGATCGATTATAACGAAACTTAAGCTATTCTTCTTGGATAATCATTGTCATCTTATACCAAACGCAACTTTTCATAGTAACCAAATCGGTTGAGGCGTATTTTTTTAAAGAAATTAGTCCCTGCTCGGACATGTGCTACAAGCTGTATGTATAAACTAACAAAAGAAGTGATATCCCAGAAAAAACACTCCGTGTAAAAATACCAGCCAAGTCTCTTTAACTATAAAAAAAATAGAAGAAATCTAAAAATTCAGCACTGAAAAGGAGTGATATCAAAAAAGGAGCCAAGTCAACGAATTTTCCAAATTTTAATCGTACCATTGAAATAAAAATATCAACCCCCGAGAAATACTTAAAAAAAGGACTTGGCGCATCGTTTTTTTAAAGACATTTTTCTATTCTTAAGCTTAAGCCACTCACATACTACGTAGTTCAGAAATGCCTAGAAAAATTGGGACAAAACTTTCAAATTAAATATTGAACATTCTGTAAAATATTTTAAATTTAAATATAAGTACGCAAAGAAACATAGCATTGTCTTACAAGCAATAAATACAGAACAGTTGTGTTTGTGATTGGTAGGTACCTATAGTTTTGTGGGTACATCAACATACCTACTACAGCATTATACTTTGAACCTTCTCGCCGTGTAATTAATTGCTATTAATTAACATTTTATACCAAAAAAATTCATAAATTACATAACGTATTACTTTAGATAAAAATCTAGTCAGTAATTATTTGAGCAGCATGGCTCAGTGCACTAGTCACTTATACAAATCTCATTGACGGCCTTCTTGTAATGAGCGCTTTCGCTATTTCCCTCAGTCACGATATTGAGAAGTATGATTGATTAATATGACCCTAGAAATAGTGGCAATAACGAATAGACTAGGCCGCTTCCGTTTATTCGTTATTCGTTTATCCGTTTATTTCCTCTGAATATTGACAAAATACCAAAACTGCCAGTAGGTAAGAGTACTAGTTATATTAAAACGTAGTATGATTCGTCGATAATGAATGTGATATACTCAGGAAAATATACTTGTAGAGTTCTTCCTATACTTTTAGGATAGAAAAGTGTCTTTAAAAAAACGATGCGCCAAGTCCTTTTTTTAAGTATTTCTCGGGGGTTGATATTTTTATTTCAATGGTACGATTAAAATTTGGAAAATTCGTTGACTTGGCTCCTTTTTTGATATCACTCCTTTTCAGTGCTGAATTTTTAGATTTCTTCTATTTTTTTTTATAGTTAAAGAGACTTGGCTGGTATTTTTACACGGAGTGTTTTTTCTGGGATTTAAATAAATTGAACGAAAGTTATGTGATCTTGAAGTTGAGCGTAAAATCAGAATAATGTAGATTATTTCTAAATTTTACACACGTTATAAAAGTGATTTTTCCCCCACTATTCTGTTTTCATGCTCAACTTCAAGATACAATAACTTTCGTTACATAAATTGATATTGATTGAAATTTTTACACAATCGATCTTAATCTATTTTGAATTTAATTTGAAATTTTCAGCTTGATATCTTACGTAGTTTTGAGAAACAGCATCCCGGCCATTGGAAGTTTTCTGGACGCGCGCTATTAGAGCTCCGTATAATCAATATTTTGGCAACCAAATTTGAACAGCTGTAATTTTTTTCCTACAATAGTATTGTTTTTGAAACTTTCACATATTACATTTTGGTATGTTTTCTAATAGGTATGTGTACAAATGTCAATATCCTATCTAAAATAGTTTCGATATAAAACCGTCTCAATCAGGGTGATTATTTTTTGCGCCACCCGGTACTATGAATTCTAATCTAGTGGAGCGGTCGCTCCACCCAGCCAAGTCGTACTGTACACTCACAGTTACACAACATAACGTCAAAGACTATATAAACTGAGGAGCAGACCAACCACTTTTACTGTAAGTAATAGCATTTTCGGCCTACTGGATCTCAAAATTGAAAAATATCACATTGTTGCGAAATATCTTAATTTCGAGCTTGATTCAGATGTCAGGAAACAAACACCGCTGTCACCACCGCAGCCTAAACGGCTGAGCCGATCGATCTGAAATTTTTACCACATAAGCACTTTTGGCGTCTGAGGTGCCTTTTTATAAAACCAACCGGAAGCCGCCATTTTGAAACCGGACGTGACGTCATATCTAAAAAACGGCTAGACCGATCGGATTGAAACAGCGCCAAATGATTCAAACGGTCATATATATGGAATATCAATAGTTAAAGTAGAAATCTACTATAACTGAAACCGGAAATGACGTTAATAATGAAGAATCAGACTTTCATAATCTTTTACTAGAATAACTACATATTTAGAAGGCTTATAATGATGCATATCATTTATATAAATAAATTCTAGGTGGCAGTTATTTCAGCCGCCATTTTGAAAACCGGAAAAGATGCCATATCTCAAAAACGGCTGAACCGATTCGATCGAAGCTTTCGCTATACTTCATGTACTATCATTAATAGCATTATTTAGTACCAAACGCAACTTTTCTTAGTTACCAAATCGGATTGCTTATTATTTTTAAAGAAATTAGTCATTGTTGCCCCGATAAGTGTTACACGTTGTGAGAATAATCTAAAAAAGGAGTGATATCCCCATAAAAAACACTCCGTGTAAAAATACCAGCCAAGTCTCTTCAACTATAAAAAAATAGAAGAAATCTAAAAATTCAGCACTGAAAAGTAGTGATATCAAAAAATGGGCCAAGTCAAAACTTAATTTTAAAAACCAAAATATACTTGGCCATCGTTTTTTAAGGCATTATAGGTATATTATATATATTTAGGCACAATGATTTTTGGCACTTCTATAATATACACGATGCGCCAAGTATATTTTGGTTTTTAAAATTAAGTTTTGACTTGGCCCATTTTTTGATATCACTACTTTTCAGTGCTGAATTTTTAGATTTCTTCTATTTTTTTATAGTTGAAGAGACTTAGCTGGTATTTTTACACGGAGTGTTTTTTATGGGGATTTACATTACATGGTATTTTAAAATTAAAATAGATAAATATTTTTTATCTAGATAAAAACAAAAGATAATGATTTTTTTTATCTAGATAAAGATAAAGATAACATGAAAATTATTTATCTAGATAAAGATAAAGATAAAAAATAATTATCTAGATAATATCTAGATAATTTTATCTAGATAAGTCACAACACTGCCGTTGTATGGCGGGAGGGTATAAGCGTAGGGATGATCGAGATATTATTCCAAAGCTGTACCTGGATGTGATCCCCTCCTCCATGGCCTGGAACGGATCGATCACCGCCTCCTCGACGTCCTCCAGGATGGGATCTCGACCGACGAGTATCTCCCAGGAGGCGCTGTTGTCGCCGGGGAGCGGGGAGTTGGCGAGCTCCGACACCAGCGCCTTCAACACGCACTCCGACATGCCGTAGTGCTGCTCCGAGAAGCCCGCCTCATCGCTAGACTCCGGACACGGCTGGTTGATGACGGCGTCCTCTTGGGTCATGTACTGGATGTGGTCCTCGACGCGCACCTCGCTCTGACGAGCCCAGTAGAAGTAGCTGTACAAGTGACAGGGAAAAGCGCTATGAGGAGCCACGTTGTACTTTTAGATGTACAATTCACTTCCCTCTTCGAACTTCAGACATAATCTCAAATCGTGCATGTTTTGGAATGTCTTTAATACGATTGTGTGGGGCACTTGGATCTGTTTCGAGACATTGTCGCCTTCATCAAGTCAGAAAATCTTTTAATCAAAATGCCTAAAATTATTGCAAAATCAAGAAAGGAGAAGGCTATGATTTCTTTACAAAAACAACATTCTTGGCTTAGAACGGACAAATTGTTGGTTCATAAAACTTATTGTCATCAATTCATTGACTCGATTCTTCACTTTCATTCCGAAGCTCGCATAGACAAGATCCGCGTAAATGCTGGCCACACTGATTCCTCTAAGGCCCAACCACAGACAAGTAAATAATCCATGGACTATTTACATATCTGTGACCATCTGAAGAGAGAACCAAGCTTACATTCATCAATAGTCACTTTTGGCTAATTGGAAAAGAATGGAAACTTCTACCCAACAGTTTGAGCGTGCGATAGATTTCTTGAGTTAGAAAATCAGTTGAACATACCCGAGTCTGGACCTCCTACGATGTTGCCAGAACTTGGGACACGCATCCGGCGTCGTCAGAATCCTGGTCTTCATCAACTTCCTCAACATGTCCATCAGCCTCGGCTGGAAGTCGTTGTCGACGATCTCCACCTCGAACATGGCGAGCACGTTGATGATCGACTTGGAGGCGTCGTCCTCCAGCGCCCAGACGACGTCGGTGCCCTCGAGCATGCCGGCGAACGCGGGGTCCAGGAGGCGCAGGACGAGGGCGGCGAAGTGGCGGTAGAGGGTGAGCAGCGAGAGGCTCACGACGAAGAAGGGCGTCACGAGGACGGCGAACAGGAAGCAGACGGCGCCGAAGATGATGCGAATGAACAACGCCTCCGCCCACTGCTGAGCGTCGCTTCTCAGGTGCTCCTTCGTAATCTAATAAAAAATATATTTTTTTGGATTCGGTGGCTAAAGTAAAGTAAGTACCTGTAGCCTGTTGCATTTGGAAACCAACATTGTTATCGTCTCATAAAAGATCGTAAAATGATTTGCTGTCATTGTAGTCTTGACCATTTCTTGTTCGATGAAGCTTACAACCTTGTAGCTGAGGGTTATAAAGATTAGTTCCGAAGAAACGGACCTGAAGTGTTGTGGAAAAAAACACATTTGAGGGTCTATTGCAGGTCTAGGCAAACTACAGCCCGCAGGCCCCAAGCGGGCCTCGACGTTTTTTGATGCGGCATTACAGCTTTGTCTTACGGTAACAATAAAAGATACCAGAAGGCAGACAGCTAGCTAGAAATACATTTTCTACACACGGGAATAAGTAACATGCTTTGGAAGAGAAATAAGAAATTTCGCGTTCTTTACAAATGGTGGCATGTGTGGGATTTCATTGTTAATGATTTGTTTTTAATTGGGATCGAAAGGATTTCTTGAATAATGGACTGTGTCCCAAAGTTGCATCAAAACTGCCGTCTGTGGTGGAACATTTTCCACCACGATCGGTGGGGGGGGGGGGGGGGGGGGGGTCGGGGAGCTTTGCCCCCGACCCCCTCTCTCCTGGGACACTTTTTTAATAAACATCTGAATTTATTGCTCAGCAAATCTATTCCGAGATCAAAACGTTCAACAACCTTGTGTATAACAAGCTATAATTTAGGTTCAGGACATGTCCAGGAGGTCCTCACCTTGCCGGGCACTCTGACGTTGATGACCAAAGCAATGAGGAGTCCGGTGGCCAATCCGAAGTGCGCGGCTGAAGACAGTGGGAGGGTCGTGTAGTGACCCAGCAGATCTTCCGCTTGCTGCGTGTCACTCACATTATCTGCAACATCACTCAGTGTTTGTCAGAACTCAAACACTTGATTACATCAGTGGGAGGGTCGTGTAGTGACCCAGCAGATCTTCAGCTTGCTGCGTGTCACTCACATTATCTGCAACATCACTCAGTGTTTGTCAGAACTCAAACACTTGATTACATCAGTGGGAGGGTCGTGTAGTGGCCCAGCAGGTCTTCCGCTTGCTGCGTGTCACTCACATTATCTGCAACATCACTCAGTGTTTGTCAGAACTCAAACACTTGATTACATCAGTGGGAGGGTCGTGTAGTGGCCCAGCAGATCTTCCGCTTGCTGCGTGTCACTCACATTATCTGCAACATCACTCAGTGTTTGTCAGAACTCAAACACTTGATTACATCAGTGGGAGGGTCGTGTAGTGGCCCAGCAGATCTTCCGCTTGCTGCGTGTCACTCACACTTTCTGCAACATCACTCAGTGTTTGTCAGAACTCAAACACTTGATTACATCAGTGGGAGGGTCGTGTAGTGGCCCAGCAGATCTTCCGCTTGCTGCGTGTCACTCACACTTTCTGCAACATCACTCAGTGTTTGTCAGAACTCAAACACTTGATTACATCAGTGGGAGGGTCGTGTAGTGGCCCAGCAGATCTTCCGCTTGCTGCGTGTCACTCACACTTTCTGCAACATCACTCAGTGTTTGTCAGAACTCAAACACTTGATTACATCAGTGGGAGGGTCGTGTAGTGGCCCGGCAGATCTTCCGCTTGCTGCGTGTCACTCACATTATCTGCAACATCACTCAGTGTTTGTCAGAACTCAAACACTTGATTACATCAGTGGGAGGGTCGTGTAGTGGCCCGGCAGATCTTCCGCTTGCTGCGTGTCACTCACATTATCTGCAACATCACTCAGTGTTTGTCAGAACTCAAACACTTGATTACATCAGTGGGAGGGTCGTGTAGTGGCCCAGCAGGTCTTCCGCTTGCTGCGTGTCACTCACATTATCTGCAACATCACTCAGTGTTTGTCAGAACTCAAACACTTGATTACATCAGTGGGAGGGTCGTGTAGTGGCCCAGCAGGTCTTCCGCTTGCTGCGTGTCACTCACACTTTCTGCAACATCACTCAGTGTTTGTCAGAACTCAAACACTTGATTACATCAGTGGGAGGGTCGTGTAGTGGCCCAGCAGATCTTCCGCTTGCTGCGTGTCACTCACATTATCTGCAACATCACTCAGTGTTTGTCAGAACTCAAACACTTGATTACATCAGTGGGAGGGTCGTGTAGTGGCCCAGCAGGTCTTCCGCTTGCTGCGTGTCACTCACATTATCTGCAACATCACTCAGTGTTTGTCAGAACTCAAACACTTGATTACATCAGTGGGAGGGTCGTGTGGTGGCCCAGCAGGTCTTCCGCTTGCTGCGTGTCACTCACATTATCTGCAACATCACTCAGTGTTTGTCAGAACTCAAACACTTGATTACATCAGTGGGAGGGTCGTGTAGTGGCCCAGCAGGTCTTCCGCTTGCTGCGTGTCACTCACACTTTCTGCAACATCACTCAGTGTTTGTCAGAACTCAAACACTTGATTACATCAGTGGGAGGGTCGTGTAGTGGCCCAGCAGGTCTTCCGCTTGCTGCGTGTCACTCACATTATCTGCAACATCACTCAGTGTTTGTCAGAACTCAAACACTTGATTACATCAGTGGGAGGGTCGTGTAGTGGCCCAGCAGATCTTCCGCTTGCTGCGTGTCACTCACATTATCTGCAACATCACTCAGTGTTTGTCAGAACTCAAACACTTGATTACATCAGTGGGAGGGTCGTGTAGTGGCCCAGCAGATCTTCCGCTTGCTGCGTGTCACTCACACTTTCTGCAACATCACTCAGTGTTTGTCAGAACTCAAACACTTGATTACATCAGTGGGAGGGTCGTGTAGTGGCCCAGCAGATCTTCCGCTTGCTGCGTGTCACTCACACTTTCTGCAACATCACTCAGTGTTTGTCAGAACTCAAACACTTGATTACATCAGTGGGAGGGTCGTGTAGTGGCCCAGCAGATCTTCCGCTTGCTGCGTGTCACTCACACTTTCTGCAACATCACTCAGTGTTTGTCAGAACTCAAACACTTGATTACATCAGTGGGAGGGTCGTGTAGTGGCCCGGCAGATCTTCCGCTTGCTGCGTGTCACTCACATTATCTGCAACATCACTCAGTGTTTGTCAGAACTCAAACACTTGATTACATCAGTGGGAGGGTCGTGTAGTGGCCCGGCAGATCTTCCGCTTGCTGCGTGTCACTCACATTATCTGCAACATCACTCAGTGTTTGTCAGAACTCAAACACTTGATTACATCAGTGGGAGGGTCGTGTAGTGGCCCAGCAGGTCTTCCGCTTGCTGCGTGTCACTCACATTATCTGCAACATCACTCAGTGTTTGTCAGAACTCAAACATTTGATTACATCAGTGGGAGGGTCGTGTAGTGGCCCAGCAGGTCTTCCGCTTGCTGCGTGTCACTCACACTTTCTGCAACATCACTCAGTGTTTGTCAGAACTCAAACACTTGATTACATCAGTGGGAGGGTCGTGTAGTGGCCCAGCAGATCTTCCGCTTGCTGCGTGTCACTCACATTATCTGCAACATCACTCAGTGTTTGTCAGAACTCAAACACTTGATTACATCAGTGGGAGGGTCGTGTAGTGGCCCAGCAGGTCTTCCGCTTGCTGCGTGTCACTCACATTATCTGCAACATCACTCAGTGTTTGTCAGAACTCAAACACTTGATTACATCAGTGGGAGGGTCGTGTAGTGGCCCAGCAGGTCTTCCGCTTGCTGCGTGTCACTCACATTATCTGCAACATCACTCAGTGTTTGTCAGAACTCAAACACTTGATTACATCAGTGGGAGGGTCGTGTAGTGGCCCAGCAGGTCTTCCGCTTGCTGCGTGTCACTCACACTTTCTGCAACATCACTCAGTGTTTGTCAGAACTCAAACACTTGATTACATCAGTGGGAGGGTCGTGTAGTGGCCCAGCAGATCTTCCGCTTGCTGCGTGTCACTCACATTATCTGCAACATCACTCAGTGTTTGTCAGAACTCAAACACTTGATTACATCAGTGGGAGGGTCGTGTAGTGGCCCAGCAGATCTTCCGCTTGCTGCGTGTCACTCACATTATCTGCAACATCACTCAGTGTTTGTCAGAACTCAAACACTTGATTACATCAGTGGGAGGGTCGTGTAGTGGCCCAGCAGATCTTCCGCTTGCTGCGTGTCACTCACATTATCTGCAACATCACTCAGTGTTTGTCAGAACTCAAACACTTGATTACATCAGTGGGAGGGTCGTGTAGTGGCCCAGCAGGTCTTCCGCTTGCTGCGTGTCACTCACACTTTCTGCAACATCACTCAGTGTTTGTCAGAACTCAAACACTTGATTACATCAGTGGGAGGGTCGTGTAGTGGCCCAGCAGGTCTTCCGCTTGCTGCGTGTCACTCACATTATCTGCAACATCACTCAGTGTTTGTCAGAACTCAAACACTTGATTACATCAGTGGGAGGGTCGTGTAGTGGCCCAGCAGGTCTTCAGCTTGCTGCGTGTCACTCACATTATCTGCAACATCACTCAGTGTTTGTCAGAACTCAAACACTTGATTACATCAGTGGGAGGGTCGTGTAGTGGCCCAGCAGGTCTTCCGCTTGCTGCGTGTCACTCACATTATCTGCAACATCACTCAGTGTTTGTCAGAACTCAAACACTTGATTACATCAGTGGGAGGGTCGTGTAGTGACCCAGCAGATCTTCAGCTTGCTGCGTGTCACTCACATTATCTGCAACATCACTCAGTGTTTGTCAGAACTCAAACACTTGATTACATCAGTGGGAGGGTCGTGTAGTGGCCCAGCAGGTCTTCCGCTTGCTGCGTGTCACTCACATTATCTGCAACATCACTCAGTGTTTGTCAGAACTCAAACACTTGATTACATCAGTGGGAGGGTCGTGTAGTGGCCCAGCAGGTCTTCCGCTTGCTGCGTGTCACTCACACTTTCTGCAACATCACTCAGTGTTTGTCAGAACTCAAACACTTGATTACATCAGTGGGAGGGTCGTGTAGTGGCCCAGCAGATCTTCCGCTTGCTGCGTGTCACTCACATTATCTGCAACATCACTCAGTGTTTGTCAGAACTCAAACACTTGATTACATCAGTGGGAGGGTCGTGTAGTGGCCCAGCAGGTCTTCCGCTTGCTGCGTGTCACTCACATTATCTGCAACATCACTCAGTGTTTGTCAGAACTCAAACACTTGATTACATCAGTGGGAGGGTCGTGTAGTGGCCCAGCAGGTCTTCCGCTTGCTGCGTGTCACTCACATTATCTGCAACATCACTCAGTGTTTGTCAGAACTCAAACACTTGATTACATCAGTGGGAGGGTCGTGTAGTGGCCCAGCAGGTCTTCCGCTTGCTGCGTGTCACTCACACTTTCTGCAACATCACTCAGTGTTTGTCAGAACTCAAACACTTGATTACATCAGTGGGAGGGTCGTGTAGTGGCCCAGCAGATCTTCCGCTTGCTGCGTGTCACTCACATTATCTGCAACATCACTCAGTGTTTGTCAGAACTCAAACACTTGATTACATCAGTGGAAGGGTCGTGTAGTGGCCCAGCAGATCTTCCGCTTGCTGCGTGTCACTCACATTATCTGCAACATCACTCAGTGTTTGTCAGAACTCAAACACTTGATTACATCAGTGGGAGGGTCGTGTAGTGGCCCAGCAGATCTTCCGCTTGCTGCGTGTCACTCACATTATCTGCAACATCACTCAGTGTTTGTCAGAACTCAAACACTTGATTACATCAGTGGGAGGGTCGTGTAGTGGCCCAGCAGGTCTTCCGCTTGCTGCGTGTCACTCACACTTTCTGCAACATCACTCAGTGTTTGTCAGAACTCAAACACTTGATTACATCAGTGGGAGGGTCGTGTAGTGGCCCAGCAGGTCTTCCGCTTGCTGCGTGTCACTCACATTATCTGCAACATCACTCAGTGTTTGTCAGAACTCAAACACTTGATTACATCAGTGGGAGGGTCGTGTAGTGGCCCAGCAGGTCTTCAGCTTGCTGCGTGTCACTCACATTATCTGCAACATCACTCAGTGTTTGTCAGAACTCAAACACTTGATTACATCAGTGGGAGGGTCGTGTAGTGGCCCAGCAGGTCTTCCGCTTGCTGCGTGTCACTCACATTATCTGCAACATCACTCAGTGTTTGTCAGAACTCAAACACTTGATTACATCAGTGGGAGGGTCGTGTAGTGACCCAGCAGATCTTCAGCTTGCTGCGTGTCACTCACATTATCTGCAACATCACTCAGTGTTTGTCAGAACTCAAACACTTGATTACATCAGTGGGAGGGTCGTGTAGTGGCCCAGCAGGTCTTCCGCTTGCTGCGTGTCACTCACATTATCTGCAACATCACTCAGTGTTTGTCAGAACTCAAACACTTGATTACATCAGTGGGAGGGTCGTGTAGTGGCCCAGCAGGTCTTCCGCTTGCTGCGTGTCACTCACACTTTCTGCAACATCACTCAGTGTTTGTCAGAACTCAAACACTTGATTACATCAGTGGGAGGGTCGTGTAGTGGCCCAGCAGATCTTCCGCTTGCTGCGTGTCACTCACATTATCTGCAACATCACTCAGTGTTTGTCAGAACTCAAACACTTGATTACATCAGTGGGAGGGTCGTGTAGTGGCCCAGCAGATCTTCCGCTTGCTGCGTGTCACTCACATTATCTGCAACATCACTCAGTGTTTGTCAGAACTCAAACACTTGATTACATCAGTGGGAGGGTCGTGTAGTGGCCCAGCAGGTCTTCCGCTTGCTGCGTGTCACTCACACTTTCTGCAACATCACTCAGTGTTTGTCAGAACTCAAACACTTGATTACATCAGTGGGAGGGTCGTGTAGTGGCCCAGCAGATCTTCCGCTTGCTGCGTGTCACTCACATTATCTGCAACATCACTCAGTGTTTGTCAGAACTCAAACACTTGATTACATCAGTGGGAGGGTCGTGTAGTGACCCAGCAGATCTTCCGCTTGCTGCGTGTCACTCACATTATCTGCAACATCACTCAGTGTTTGTCAGAACTCAAACACTTGATTACATCAGTGGGAGGGTCGTGTAGTGGCCCAGCAGATCTTCCGCTTGCTGCGTGTCACTCACATTATCTGCAACATCACTCAGTGTTTGTCAGAACTCAAACACTTGATTACATCAGTGGGAGGGTCGTGTAGTGGCCCAGCAGATCTTCCGCTTGCTGCGTGTCACTCACATTATCTGCAACATCACTCAGTGTTTGTCAGAACTCAAACACTTGATTACATCAGTGGGAGGGTCGTGTAGTGGCCCAGCAGATCTTCCGCTTGCTGCGTGTCACTCACATTATCTGCAACATCACTCAGTGTTTGTCAGAACTCAAACACTTGATTACATCAGTGGGAGGGTCGTGTAGTGACCCAGCAGATCTTCCGCTTGCTGCGTGTCACTCACATTATCTGCAACATCACTCAGTGTTTGTCAGAACTCAAACACTTGATTACATCAGTGGGAGGGTCGTGTAGTGGCCCAGCAGGTCTTCCGCTTGCTGCGTGTCACTCACATTATCTGCAACATCACTCAGTGTTTGTCAGAACTCAAACACTTGATTACATCAGTGGGAGGGTCGTGTAGTGGCCCAGCAGGTCTTCCGCTTGCTGCGTGTCACTCACACTTTCTGCAACATCACTCAGTGTTTGTCAGAACTCAAACACTTGATTACATCAGTGGGAGGGTAATGTAGTGGCCCAGCAGATCTTCCGCTTGCTGCGTGTCACTCACACTTTCTGCAACATCACTCAGTGTTTGTCAGAACTCAAACACTTGATTACATCAGTGGGAGGGTCGTGTAGTGACCCAGCAGATCTTCAGCTTGCTGCGTGTCACTCACATTATCTGCAACATCACTCAGTGTTTGTCAGAACTCAAACACTTGATTACATCAGTGGGAGGGTCGTGTAGTGGCCCAGCAGGTCTTCCGCTTGCTGCGTGTCACTCACATTATCTGCAACATCACTCAGTGTTTGTCAGAACTCAAACACTTGATTACATCAGTGGGAGGGTCGTGTAGTGGCCCAGCAGATCTTCCGCTTGCTGCGTGTCACTCACATTATCTGCAACATCACTCAGTGTTTGTCAGAACTCAAACACTTGATTACATCAGTGGGAGGGTCGTGTAGTGGCCCAGCAGATCTTCCGCTTGCTGCGTGTCACTCACACTTTCTGCAACATCACTCAGTGTTTGTCAGAACTCAAACACTTGATTACATCAGTGGGAGGGTCGTGTAGTGACCCAGCAGATCTTCAGCTTGCTGCGTGTCACTCACATTATCTGCAACATCACTCAGTGTTTGTCAGAACTCAAACACTTGATTACATCAGTGGGAGGGTCGTGTAGTGGCCCAGCAGGTCTTCCGCTTGCTGCGTGTCACTCACATTATCTGCAACATCACTCAGTGTTTGTCAGAACTCAAACACTTGATTACATCAGTGGGAGGGTCGTGTAGTGGCCCAGCAGGTCTTCCGCTTGCTGCGTGTCACTCACACTTTCTGCAACATCACTCAGTGTTTGTCAGAACTCAAACACTTGATTACATCAGTGGGAGGGTCGTGTAGTGGCCCAGCAGATCTTCCGCTTGCTGCGTGTCACTCACATTATCTGCAACATCACTCAGTGTTTGTCAGAACTCAAACACTTGATTACATCAGTGGGAGGGTCGTGTAGTGGCCCAGCAGGTCTTCCGCTTGCTGCGTGTCACTCACACTTTCTGCAACATCACTCAGTGTTTGTCAGAACTCAAACACTTGATTACATCAGTGGGAGGGTCGTGTAGTGGCCCAGCAGATCTTCCGCTTGCTGCGTGTCACTCACATTATCTGCAACATCACTCAGTGTTTGTCAGAACTCAAACACTTGATTACATCAGTGGGAGGGTCGTGTAGTGGCCCAGCAGATCTTCCGCTTGCTGCGTGTCACTCACATTATCTGCAACATCACTCAGTGTTTGTCAGAACTCAAACACTTGATTTCATCAGTGGGAGGGTCGTGTAGTGGCCCAGCAGATCTTCCGCTTGCTGCGTGTCACTCACATTATCTGCAACATCACTCAGTGTTTGTCAGAACTCAAACACTTGATTACATCAGTGGGAGGGTCGTGTAGTGGCCCAGCAGGTCTTCCGCTTGCTGCGTGTCACTCACATTATCTGCAACATCACTCAGTGTTTGTCAGAACTCAAACACTTGATTACATCAGTGGGAGGGTCGTGTAGTGGCCCAGCAGATCTTCCGCTTGCTGCGTGTCACTCACACTTTCTGCAACATCACTCAGTGTTTGTCAGAACTCAAACACTTGATTACATCAGTGGGAGGGTCGTGTAGTGGCCCAGCAGATCTTCCGCTTGCTGCGTGTCACTCACACTTTCTGCAACATCACTCAGTGTTTGTCAGAACTCAAACACTTGATTACATCAGTGGGAGGGTCGTGTAGTGGCCCAGCAGGTCTTCCGCTTGCTGCGTGTCACTCACATTATCTGCAACATCACTCAGTGTTTGTCAGAACTCAAACACTTGATTACATCAGTGGGAGGGTCGTGTAGTGGCCCAGCAGATCTTCCGCTTGCTGCGTGTCACTCACATTATCTGCAACATCACTCAGTGTTTGTCAGAACTCAAACACTTGATTACATCAGTGGGAGGGTCGTGTAGTGGCCCAGCAGATCTTCCGCTTGCTGCGTGTCACTCACATTATCTGCAACATCACTCAGTGTTTGTCAGAACTCAAACACTTGATTACATCAGTGGGAGGGTCGTGTAGTGGCCCAGCAGATCTTCCGCTTGCTGCGTGTCACTCACATTATCTGCAACATCACTCAGTGTTTGTCAGAACTCAAACACTTGATTACATCAGTGGGAGGGTCGTGTAGTGGCCCAGCAGATCTTCCGCTTGCTGCGTGTCACTCACACTTTCTGCAACATCACTCAGTGTTTGTCAGAACTCAAACACTTGATTACATCAGTGGGAGGGTCGTGTAGTGGCCCAGCAGATCTTCCGCTTGCTGCGTGTCACTCACATTATCTGCAACATCACTCAGTGTTTGTCAGAACTCAAACACTTGATTACATCAGTGGGAGGGTCGTGTAGTGACCCAGCAGATCTTCAGCTTGCTGCGTGTCACTCACATTATCTGCAACATCACTCAGTGTTTGTCAGAACTCAAACACTTGATTACATCAGTGGGAGGGTCGTGTAGTGGCCCAGCAGGTCTTCCGCTTGCTGCGTGTCACTCACATTATCTGCAACATCACTCAGTGTTTGTCAGAACTCAAACACTTGATTACATCAGTGGGAGGGTCGTGTAGTGGCCCAGCAGGTCTTCCGCTTGCTGCGTGTCACTCACACTTTCTGCAACATCACTCAGTGTTTGTCAGAACTCAAACACTTGATTACATCAGTGGGAGGGTCGTGTAGTGGCCCAGCAGATCTTCCGCTTGCTGCGTGTCACTCACATTATCTGCAACATCACTCAGTGTTTGTCAGAACTCAAACACTTGATTACATCAGTGGGAGGGTCGTGTAGTGGCCCAGCAGGTCTTCCGCTTGCTGCGTGTCACTCACATTATCTGCAACATCACTCAGTGTTTGTCAGAACTCAAACACTTGATTACATCAGTGGGAGGGTCGTGTAGTGGCCCAGCAGGTCTTCCGCTTGCTGCGTGTCACTCACACTTTCTGCAACATCACTCAGTGTTTGTCAGAACTCAAACACTTGATTACATCAGTGGGAGGGTCGTGTAGTGGCCCAGCAGGTCTTCCGCTTGCTGCGTGTCACTCACATTATCTGCAACATCACTCAGTGTTTGTCAGAACTCAAACACTTGATTACATCAGTGGGAGGGTCGTGTAGTGGCCCAGCAGGTCTTCCGCTTGCTGCGTGTCACTCACACTTTCTGCAACATCACTCAGTGTTTGTCAGAACTCAAACACTTGATTACATCAGTGGGAGGGTCGTGTAGTGGCCCAGCAGATCTTCCGCTTGCTGCGTGTCACTCACATTATCTGCAACATCACTCAGTGTTTGTCAGAACTCAAACACTTGATTACATCAGTGGGAGGGTCGTGTAGTGGCCCAGCAGGTCTTCCGCTTGCTGCGTGTCACTCACACTTTCTGCAACATCACTCAGTGTTTGTCAGAACTCAAACACTTGATTACATCAGTGGGAGGGTCGTGTAGTGGCCCAGCAGATCTTCCGCTTGCTGCGTGTCACTCACATTATCTGCAACATCACTCAGTGTTTGTCAGAACTCAAACACTTGATTACATCAGTGGGAGGGTCGTGTAGTGGCCCAGCAGATCTTCCGCTTGCTGCGTGTCACTCACATTATCTGCAACATCACTCAGTGTTTGTCAGAACTCAAACACTTGATTACATCAGTGGGAGGGTCGTGTAGTGGCCCAGCAGATCTTCCGCTTGCTGCGTGTCACTCACATTATCTGCAACATCACTCAGTGTTTGTCAGAACTCAAACACTTGATTACATCAGTGGGAGGGTCGTGTAGTGGCCCAGCAGGTCTTCCGCTTGCTGCGTGTCACTCACACTTTCTGCAACATCACTCAGTGTTTGTCAGAACTCAAACACTTGATTACATCAGTGGGAGGGTCGTGTAGTGGCCCAGCAGATCTTCCGCTTGCTGCGTGTCACTCACATTATCTGCAACATCACTCAGTGTTTGTCAGAACTCAAACACTTGATTACATCAGTGGGAGGGTCGTGTACTGGCCCAGCAGATCTTCCGCTTGCTGCGTGTCACTCACATTATCTGCAACATCACTCAGTGTTTGTCAGAACTCAAACACTTGATTACATCAGTGGGAGGGTCGTGTAGTGGCCCAGCAGATCTTCCGCTTGCTGCGTGTCACTCACATTATCTGCAACATCACTCAGTGTTTGTCAGAACTCAAACACTTGATTACATCAGTGGGAGGGTCGTGTAGTGGCCCAGCAGATCTTCCGCTTGCTGCGTGTCACTCACATTATCTGCAACATCACTCAGTGTTTGTCAGAACTCAAACACTTGATTACATCAGTGGGAGGGTCGTGTAGTGGCCCAGCAGGTCTTCCGCTTGCTGCGTGTCACTCACATTATCTGCAACATCACTCAGTGTTTGTCAGAACTCAAACACTTGATTACATCAGTGGGAGGGTCGTGTAGTGGCCCAGCAGATCTTCCGCTTGCTGCGTGTCACTCACACTTTCTGCAACATCACTCAGTGTTTGTCAGAACTCAAACACTTGATTACATCAGTGGGAGGGTCGTGTAGTGGCCCAGCAGATCTTCCGCTTGCTGCGTGTCACTCACATTATCTGCAACATCACTCAGTGTTTGTCAGAACTCAAACACTTGATTACATCAGTGGGAGGGTCGTGTAGTGGCCCAGCAGGTCTTCCGCTTGCTGCGTGTCACTCACATTATCTGCAACATCACTCAGTGTTTGTCAGAACCCAAACACTTGATTACATCAGTGGGAGGGTCGTGTAGTGGCCCAGCAGGTCTTCCGCTTGCTGCGTGTCACTCACACTTTCTGCAACATCACTCAGTGTTTGTCAGAACTCAAACACTTGATTACATCAGTGGGAGGGTCGTGTAGTGGCCCAGCAGATCTTCCGCTTGCTGCGTGTCACTCACATTATCTGCAACATCACTCAGTGTTTGTCAGAACTCAAACACTTGATTACATCAGTGGGAGGGTCGTGTAGTGGCCCAGCAGGTCTTCCGCTTGCTGCGTGTCACTCACATTATCTGCAACATCACTCAGTGTTTGTCAGAACTCAAACACTTGATTACATCAGTGGGAGGGTCGTGTAGTGGCCCAGCAGATCTTCCGCTTGCTGCGTGTCACTCACACTTTCTGCAACATCACTCAGTGTTTGTCAGAACTCAAACACTTGATTACATCAGTGGGAGGGTCGTGTAGTGGCCCAGCAGGTCTTCCGCTTGCTGCGTGTCACTCACATTATCTGCAACATCACTCAGTGTTTGTCAGAACTCAAACACTTGATTACATCAGTGGGAGGGTCGTGTAGTGGCCCAGCAGGTCTTCCGCTTGCTGCGTGTCACTCACACTTTCTGCAACATCACTCAGTGTTTGTCAGAACTCAAACACTTGATTACATCAGTGGGAGGGTCGTGTAGTGGCCCAGCAGATCTTCCGCTTGCTGCGTGTCACTCACATTATCTGCAACATCACTCAGTGTTTGTCAGAACTCAAACACTTGATTACATCAGTGGGAGGGTCGTGTAGTGGCCCAGCAGGTCTTCCGCTTGCTGCGTGTCACTCACATTATCTGCAACATCACTCAGTGTTTGTCAGAACTCAAACACTTGATTACATCAGTGGGAGGGTCGTGTAGTGGCCCAGCAGATCTTCCGCTTGCTGCGTGTCACTCACATTATCTGCAACATCACTCAGTGTTTGTCAGAACTCAAACACTTGATTACATCAGTGGGAGGGTCGTGTAGTGGCCCAGCAGATCTTCCGCTTGCTGTGTGTCACTCACATTATCTGCAACATCACTCAGTGTTTGTCAGAACTCAAACACTTGATTACATCAGTGGGAGGGTCGTGTAGTGGCCCAGCAGATCTTCCGCTTGCTGCGTGTCACTCACATTATCTGCAACATCACTCAGTGTTTGTCAGAACTCAAACACTTGATTACATCAGTGGGAGGGTCGTGTAGTGGCCCAGCAGATCTTCCGCTTGCTGCGTGTCACTCACATTATCTGCAACATCACTCAGTGTTTGTCAGAACTCAAACACTTGATTACATCAGTGGGAGGGTCGTGTAGTGGCCCAGCAGGTCTTCCGCTTGCTGCGTGTCACTCACACTTTCTGCAACATCACTCAGTGTTTGTCAGAACTCAAACACTTGATTACATCAGTGGGAGGGTCGTGTAGTGGCCCAGCAGGTCTTCCGCTTGCTGCGTGTCACTCACACTTTCTGCAACATCACTCAGTGTTTGTCAGAACTCAAACACTTGATTACATCAGTGGGAGGGTCGTGTAGTGGCCCAGCAGATCTTCCGCTTGCTGCGTGTCACTCACATTATCTGCAACATCACTCAGTGTTTGTCAGAACTCAAACACTTGATTACATCAGTGGGAGGGTCGTGTAGTGGCCCAGCAGGTCTTCCGCTTGCTGCGTGTCACTCACATTATCTGCAACATCACTCAGTGTTTGTCAGAACTCAAACACTTGATTACATCAGTGGGAGGGTCGTGTAGTGGCCCAGCAGGTCTTCCGCTTGCTGCGTGTCACTCACATTATCTGCAACATCACTCAGTGTTTGTCAGAACTCAAACACTTGATTACATCAGTGGGAGGGTCGTGTAGTGGCCCAGCAGATCTTCCGCTTGCTGCGTGTCACTCACATTATCTGCAACATCACTCAGTGTTTGTCAGAACTCAAACACTTGATTACATCAGTGGGAGGGTCGTGTAGTGGCCCAGCAGATCTTCCGCTTGCTGCGTGTCACTCACATTATCTGCAACATCACTCAGTGTTTGTCAGAACTCAAACACTTGATTACATCAGTGGGAGGGTCGTGTAGTGGCCCAGCAGATCTTCCGCTTGCTGCGTGTCACTCACATTATCTGCAACATCACTCAGTGTTTGTCAGAACTCAAACACTTGATTACATCAGTGGGAGGGTCGTGTAGTGGCCCAGCAGATCTTCCGCTTGCTGCGTGTCACTCACATTATCTGCAACATCACTCAGTGTTTGTCAGAACTCAAACACTTGATTACATCAGTGGGAGGGTCGTGTAGTGGCCCAGCAGATCTTCCGCTTGCTGCGTGTCACTCACATTATCTGCAACATCACTCAGTGTTTGTCAGAACTCAAACACTTGATTACATCCAACTTTCCAAGCAGCACCTTGATCGCGATCATAAGACCTACCAGACAGTACACTTGGTCAAAATGAAACGGTATTCAAAAGAAAAGGATTGGCTGATAAATAATGCATCATCCGATTTAGTATATTCTAACGAACCTGACCAGCAGCCAATCCAATTCGTTCAAATACCGATCTAGTGGAGCGGTCGCTCCACCCAGCCAAGTCGTACTATACACTCACAGTCACTCAACATACCGTAAATGCCTAATAAACTGAGGAGCAGACCAAACACTTTTACTGTAAGCAACAACATGGCATTTTCGGCCTACTGGATCTCAAAATTGGTAAATCTCACATTGTTGCGAAATATCTTAATTTCGAGCTATGGCCCACCCCACTACATATACCAAATTTGGGAACAATAGGTTATGCCATTTGCGCGCTAGAGGACCGAGAAAACAGTGAAATTACACCACTTTCTGATTCTGAAGATGATGATGATTCTGATATCACGAAAAGTCGCTATCACCGCCACAGCCTAAACGGCTGAACCGATCGACCTGAAATTTTTACCACATGTGCACTTTTGGCGTCTGAGGTGCCTTTTTATAAAACCAACCGGAAGCCGCCATTTTTAAACCGGAAGTGACGTCATAACTCAAAAACGTCTGGACCGATTAGAACGAAATTAGCGCCATTCGATTTAGATGGTCATCTATATGAAGTATCAATAAAAAAAATATTATTTTCTTATTTTCTAAACCGGAAGTGACGTCATAAATACGCAATATTTAACTTATTTCAACAAATTATACTTAAAATACGTACATAATTAACTTACATTGTAACATAGACAATACAATTTATATATTCAAGGTAGCAGTGTTCTCGGCCGCCATTCCTGAAACCGGAAGTGACGTCATATATCTAAAACGCCTGTACCGATTGCAACTGAACTAGCTCCTGCGTATTCATTCTGCTATTTATTTGAAAAATCAATTGTGAAAAATGAATAAATAAATTAATGGTACCGGAAATGGCGGCAGGAACCACTAAATGAAACCGGAAGTGACGTCATATATTACAAACGGCATGACCGATTTTACGGAAATATAGGGATTAGGAATTCAGATGGTCGTTCATGAAGGTATCAACTAGATAAAACTAGATTGTTTTCTTATTACCTATACCGGAATTCGGCCGCTATTTCAAAACCGGAAGTGACGTCATGTATCGAAAACGGCTGGATCGATTATAACGAAACTTAAGCTATTCTTCTTGGATAATCATTTTCATCTTATACCAAACGCAACTTTTCATAGTAACCAAATCGGTTGAGGCGTATTTTTTTAAAGAAATTAGTCCCTGCTCGGACATGTGCTACAAGCTGTATGAATAAACTAACAAAAGAAGTGATATCCCAGAAAAAACACTCCGTGTAAAAATACCAGCCAAGTCTCTTTAACTATAAAAAAAAATAGAAGAAATCTAAAAATTCAGCACTGAAAAGGAGTGATATCAAAAAAGGAGCCAAGTCAACGAATTTTCCAAATTTTAATCGTACCATTGAAATAAAAATATCAACCCCCGAGAAATACTTAAAAAAAGGACTTGGCGCATCGTTTTTTTAAAGACATTTTTCTATTCTTAAGCTTATGCCACTCACATACTACGTAGTTCAGAAATGCCTAGAAAAATTGGGACAAAACTTTCAAATTAAATATTGAACATTCTGTAAAATATTTTAAATTTAAATATAAGTACGCAAAGAAACATAGCATTGTCTTACAAGCAATAAATACAGAACAGTTGTGTTTGTGATTGGTAGGTACCTATAGTTTTGTGGGTACATCAACATACCTACTACAGCATTATACTTTGAACCTTCTCGCCGTGTAATTAATTGCTATTAATTAACATTTTATACCAAAAAAATTCATAAATTACATAACGTATTACTTTAGATAAAAATCTAGTCTGTAATTATTTGAGCAGCATGGCTCAGTGCACTAGTCACTTATACAAATCTCATTGACGGCCTTCTTGTAATGAGCGCTTTCGCTATTTCCCTCAGTCACGATATTGAGAAGTATGATTGATTAATATGACCCTAGAAATAGTGGCAATAACGAATAGACTAGGCCGCTTCCGTTTATTCGTTATTCGTTTATCCGTTTATTTCCTCTGAATATTGACAAAATACCAAAACTGCCAGTAGGTAAGAGTACTAGTTATATTAAAACGTAGTATGATTCGTCGATAATGAATGTGATATACTCAGGAAAATATACTTGTAGAGTTCTTCCTATACTTTTAGGATAGAAAAGTGTCTTTAAAAAAACGATGCGCCAAGTCCTTTTTTTAAGTATTTCTCGGGGGTTGATATTTTTATTTCAATGGTACGATTAAAATTTGGAAAATTCGTTGACTTGGCTCCTTTTTTGATATCACTCCTTTTCAGTGCTGAATTTTTAGATTTCTTCTATTTTTTTTTATAGTTAAAGAGACTTGGCTGGTATTTTTACACGGAGTGTTTTTTCTGGGATTTTATTTACTTTGGCCAATTGCAGTGCATCTATTCACGAGGACTGTCGTATAATCTTGTTTGGTTGCAAAGGTGTTATGTGATAATAGACATGGCCAATTAGGAAGTAATCATTTCCTTCATGCATCTGCACAACAATCATCTTGCCAAATCCTTGTATGCATTTTTAGTTTTCATTACAAGTTTGAAGTTTCGTTACTTAAACTAAATGGATGAATGATTTTTCAGATAACAAACCAATACCAATGGGTTTCACATTTATATCAAATCAACTAATATTAAAAATGTATGAGCCCCTTGATTTTGATTAAACTTGTTTGAATTTCTTACAATACCACATAAACTTATAGATATTTGTTTCGCCATAATTCTAACTCTTTTTGACAACAATCGAAGACGGTTAGATATGATTTGGTTCGTAGATTTGATATGGAATATCCTCAAATTTATTTGTTTTATCAATTCCAAGATTCTAACAAAATGTTAAGTCATGTATTTGCTGTTCCACTACTTATCTTGCATCTTCTTCTTAAGCCAACTTGCCAAGTCCTATGCTATGCTCCTCCACCTCCTTCTCAATACCTCTTCCACTCGTCTTCCTCTTCTGCTGGTTCCGTTTCTCCATTCTCCCTTTTATCAACAAACGCTCTCCTACCACATTTCAACTCTGATCATATTCCACTTCTCTCCTCTTTCTTCCGCAATCTTTCCACTTTGTTCTCGGTCGCATTGACTTTTTCCTTCTTATACTTATTGCTGGATCTGCCTCCTTTCCTGGTATTCTTTCTTATACTTATCTAACTTATATTCTTTCATTCTTATATTATAATCGTTGTGATCTACGCCACCTGTGTGCTTACATCTGGTGAAGTTCCCTGCCATGGCGCTGTTGCGCGCGCACACTTGTCGGGATAGTTCCATGTCACACTGCCAGCGACACACTGACACTCCGACTGCGACACGACTGCTTTAAACACAACCCCTACAAGTGTCGCACGGACAAGGCTTCGGATATTTCCAGCCGATCGCGTGAGCCGAGCTAATCGTGTTAGATGCAGTTTAACTCGAGTTCAGCACCTCCTGATGACGACAGATGGTTAATTTACAAGACACATGCATTGTTCTCGTTACTTAAAGGAAAACGCTCGGTGTTGCGCGTTGATGAGCGAGCACCCAAACGCGCAATATCTCCAACCGGAATATCGTAACGCACAGAAAACATACGTAATATACATCTATGGGGAATTGAAATACGATCCACTTGATCACAATAAAATTACCTGACTTCATTGAAACTGAGAATAGTCATCTATACACTCTGATCCATAAAGAAAAACAGATCTACACTGGAAATTAAATGTCGACAAATTTCTTCTGACATTCTATTTAATAATAATAATAATAATAATAATAATGTAATTTATTGAGCACATAAAATAGGTACACAATTGGTCTGTATTCAACAATCGAGTCGTTGATCTTCCATACATCCATCTCTTCTCTTCAGCTTCTTCACCTCTTCACCGTTTACCTATTTCTTCCTAAGTTATTTATAATAGTCATTATACATAGTTGTGCTTCAATATCAGTGGTAATATTGGAAGAGCATCCAAGCATTTGCTTTTTAGCTGAGGGAAAACCACTGAAAAAACATTTTCAGCAGGATGTAATCTTGATTCTTGTCTTCCAATCTCATTACTTCGTGAATTCTCTTTCTTGAATTAGCGTGAGTTTGTTCTTGACTAGTGTCTTGAATGGTATTAAACTTAATGTCTGCTCTTCTTTAGTTGTTGCATTATACGCTACCGAGGCTGAATATGAAAAACAATTCTTAAATTTTGTACCTCGATGAGTGCCAAAGTCTAGCTTTTCTTTGGACCGCGTATCTCTTCCGTGAATATCTTGTCGTCTTCTTAACTTATCATTCAAATATTTAGGTTCTCCTGTTAACAGTATCTTGTGCGTTGCGCATGTCAAGTGAAGATTCCTTCTTGCTTCCATCTTCAACCAATGAAGTTTCTGAATGTAGGGACTTATATGGTGTCAATTCTCTTAATATTGAATATAAACCTGGCACAAGAATTCTGGACTTTCTGAACACGTCCTATATCTTTCTTTGAAATGCATGATCCGTAAACAACGTCGCAGTAATTTAAACCCATAAAAAACACTCCGTGTAAATATACCAGCCAAGTCTCTTCAACTATAAAAAAATATAAGAAATCTAAATATTCAGCACTGAAAAGTAGTGATATCAAAAAATGGGCCAAGTCAAAACTTAATAAAAACCAAAATATACTTGGCGCATCGTGGAAATAGATAATTTAGAAGTATAGGCCAGATGTGAAATTTACATAAAATCTACCTACATCTATACATAATATAATATACCTAAATGCTTTAAAAAACGATGCGCCAAGTATATTTTGGTTTTTATTAAGTTTTGACTTGGCCCATTTTTTGATATCACTACTTTTCAGTGATGAATATTTAGATTTCTTATATTTTATTTATAGTTGAAGAGACTTGGCTGGTATATTTACACGGAGTGTTTTTTATGGGGATATAACTCGTTTTTTTAGATTATTCTCACAACTTGTAGCACATATCGGAGCAACAATGTCTAATTCCTTTAAAAAAATAAGCCATTTCCGATTTGGTTACTTTGAAAAGTTGAGTTTGTTACTAAATATAACATATGATATAACATGAAGAAAAGCGAAAGCTTCGTTCTAATCGGCCCAGCCGTTTTCGAGATATAGCATCACTTCTGGTTAACAAAATGGCGGCTGAAATCACTGCCGCCTATAATTTATTTCTATAAATGTTATGTATCATTATAAGCCTTCTGAATGTGTAGTTATTGTAGAAAGAGGTGATTAAAGTCTGATTTTTCATTTTTATGACGTCATTTCCGGTTTCGGTAATAGTAAATGTATATTTCGACTATTGATATTTCATATAGAGGACCGTCTGAATCGATTGGCGCAAATTTCGTTCCGATCGGTCTAGCCGTTTTTGAGATATGACGTCACTTCCGGTTTCAAAATGGCGGCACAAAAAATTCTTAAGGGCAAGGTATCATCAGGCAGACGAGCTGTATATGTGGTGAAAATTTTGGGTCAATCGACTTAGCCGTTTAGGCTGTGGCGGAGACCGCGGAATTTATTGGAAGATGAATCATCATATTCATTATAATCTGAAGAAAGCCGTGCAATTTCACGGTTTTCAAGGTCTTCCAGCTCGCAAGAGGCATAACTTATTATTGCCAAACTTGGAATATAAGGTAGGGTGGGCCATAGCTCTAAATTAAAATATTTCGCAACAATGTGAGATTTCCCACTTTTAAGATCCAGTAGGCCGAAAATGCCACTTTGATGCTTACAGTAAAAGTGGGTTGCTCCAGCCTTTAGGTTTGAACGGTATGTTGTGTGAGTGTGCGCGCCGTACGACTTGGCTGGCGTGGAGCGACCGCTTTACTAGATTTGATATTATAAGTGCCTCAACAAGCTTTGTTTTTGTTGACCTGGTCAGGATTTGTTTAAATCTTTGCAATGTTCGAAGTTTGCCGTAAGCTTTGCTGCTTGCTTTCTGAATATGATCTGTGTATGTCATTTGGCTATCCATGATTAAACCTAAATTCCTTGAAGTTTCTGAAATGGGAATTGTACAACCATTTATATTTAATTTAAACTCGCTATTAAGTATTTTGATTCGTTGACATTTGCTCCCTATAATCATTGATACTGTCTTCGAAGTGTTTAAGGAAAGTCCTTGACTTTCCTTGACTTTACTTATTAAATGTCAATAAGTATATACATTCTCTACCGATTGGACTGAAAACTTGTAAAATAAGAGAACATGGTAGTCTTAGAACTAAATCGGAGCATTTTGGTTTTCGACCAATCGTGAGATATTTTCATTGTGAACCAATCAGATGTCAGCTCTCAAAAACTATTCTCGATTAAGCTAGAATGATATTAGAATAATGTGGGCAAAATTTCAGCTCGATCGGAAAAAATTGTGACCTGTGGCGTCTGGCCAAACACAAACAAAATACAGAGAAAGTGTCCAAAGTGCAGAATGGAGTCGCTCGCTACGCTCGCTCAACAATAGATTAGACCCTGTCGTAAAATCAAAATGCGTCAAATCATCTCTCAGACCCAACATTGACAATGAATGGTCGAGACTACAACAATGATAGCAAGCGATTTTACGATCCATTATGGGAGGAGGAAAATGTACTGTTTTAGCAAATTGAGAGAGAAATATTGTTTCATAAGTGGGTGTAACTTTGATTGGATGTTCACATGATCAGTCTGATTGTATATTAGTAGCACATTTTAATTTTTGCTTCTTGCATTGTTAATTAGGCGCCAGTTATTCAACAAAACCGTGCAAAAGTTAAATGAAATTCCGATACGATTGGAGACCAAACCCGTTAACCAATTCATCTCAAATTTTAATCATGATTAGATAAAAGACAATCACTTGGAACATTTTTTTAAATTAAATTTCATACGGCACTCAGCGAGACAAGAATAAAAATCCTTTTCACCAAAAATCAACTAATTATTACTAATTAACAAAGCAAGAAATTGAAAATGTACTACGTGATAATATTAAGTTTGTCTTTTATCTTGCATCTTGCAAATCATCCCTCTGTAAATAAATATCAATCCACCTAGGCAACTTATACTACGTCTGTGTACGACTGGTAGTCGCGATAGGGGGTAAGTTTTATCACAACATAATGAGTTGACCGTACATTATGTAAAGGCTACGTATTACAACCTACCAGGCAATCGATCGGTTAACATTTTAATGGACAAACTGTTTTCCTGAAGGGCCGCATTGAGATGAAATATGAGAGCGGGCCACAAAATGAATACATTATCCGGATACATTATTAGGAGGAGATGTGGGTCAACAACCCTTATTAATTAAATATAAAATTAACAACTATAAAATCCCACATATGCCACCATTTGTAAAAAAAATATTAAATTTCTCAATTCTCTTCCACATCTTGCTACTTATTCCCATGTGTATAGAAAACGTATTTACAGCGAGCTGTTTGCTTTGTCGGATAGTTTTTTATTGTAACCGCACCTATGTAGTTTTTAGTGACTCATGTTGTGTTTTTTTACTATTTATTTTTAACAATTAAATACAATGAGTATTTAAGTATTGGTTTATGGTTAGGTGGAAAAGCCATGAGTCATGGTGGAACCTGATATTGATTGTGCTTGTATCTGTGTTTGTTCTTGTGCATTCAATAAAAAGACAATTAATAATAATAATGATGTACAGACACAGCTGGCCACAGCAAAGAAAACGTCGCGGGTCGTAGTTTGCCCTGACCTGTTCTAATTGATGGTAAACAAAAATCAAAATGTTCCGATCAAATTGATTCAACCAAATCTTCTGAATTTCTAACATTTTTAAACATATTATCTTCAAAATCGTAATACATCCCATCATAGAGTTGATTGAGCGAGCGAGCGAAGCGAGCGTCTCCTTTTGGCTCTTTTGGCACGGACCTCTGTTTTTTTTTTGTTTTTTTTTTTGTCTTTTCTGTTACCTGAAGGTATACAGGTCGGAGTTTTTCTTCGATCGAGCTGAAATTTTGCACACATGTGAAGACAACCTTTTCTGTTTGCAGACCCTAATTTTTTTGAAATCCATTGATTGGTTAAAATTTAAATAAACATCTCCTGATGGTAGGTTGAAAAATGAAACTGGTCTTCGATAAATCTGATCAAATCATATTTTGGCTATACAGGTCAGAGTTTTTCTTTGATCGAGCTGAAATTTTGCACACATGTAAAACCAACCTTCTCTGTTTGCATACCATAATTTTTTTTGAAATCCATTCATTGGTTAAAATTTAAATAAATATCTCCTGATAGGCTGAAAAATGAAAACGGTCTTCGATAATTCTGATCAAACTCATATTTTGCATGATCATTAAGACCAATATTGTCTCTTATTTTACAAAATTTCATCCCAATCAGTTAAGAACGTATGAACTTATTGACATTTTGAATATCTGTCAGTAATGAAGTATCGAAATGAATGTTTTCCAGTGCCAATTGAATTGATTCTGATTTGCTTTATGAACCAGGTGCTTAGATTCTATTTTAAAGTTTCGATGAAAAGCATGTACTTTTAAGTTGATATCATAATCAATTCAATATGGATGTATATTATGTTTTCTGTGCGTTGTGTACGCATTTCCGGTTCGAGAATTTGCACGTACCCGTGCTCGCTCATCAACGCGTTACACTGAGCGTTTTCCTAGTAATTGACATTGTATACAAAGTTGAAACTTATGGGAAAATTAATTTATATTTTAACAACATAAAGTTTTTATTGTTAAATGTAGCCTTACAGTACATGTTATTTTATAATACAGGAAATAAGCACATTTCGTACATATAGTTGTAGAATGAACACATGAGTACATGAAGGTACTTGTATGTAGCATTAAATAACTACCACACAGATTTTTATCAAGGCACTTTGCAGAAACACTTCAGAAATACGAATCAACAATTCGCTGACTCTTATATTCATGTTTGTACTAAAGTATATTAAATCGTGTTAATATTTTTAAATATGTGTTTTTATGATAAAGGATTGCAATTAACATGTGATATCATTCCCTACTATCATTCTATCACAGTAAAATCTTTTCTCAAGGCACGTTGGTGCTTACAGATTTAAACTTAACAATACAACAAGTACAAATTAAAATAGTCGGGTTCATGATAATTACAGGTCACCTGCTAAATCACCATTAGGGAAATCTCGCTCTTCGTGCGTCATTGCTTTTAAAAGTTTGATCTCCAAGATAATTGCCGAATTTCAAATTCAGCTTTCTTTGCAAAATAATTAGGAACATCTCTTACAGTAGTCAGAGCATATCCCTATAGCAATCATACAAATTGAGACGGTCTTCATTGGTATTTCTTCGCCTTATAGGTTGTTAAAAGTCTATTAAATTTTAACACAGTTTAACGTTTGTATAAAAAAATCATCTTCACAGTGAAAAACAGTGAAATAACGATACAATTTCTTGTAAAATATCTTAGAGTTAATTATTGCAGATTAAACGCATTATCGAATTACATATTGTGGAAATATTGTGTCTTTATAATTCAACAGGCTAAAAACTGGATGTAAACACTCAACCTATTTGTTTGGTAAAATCTTATCGCTAGGTTTTGTCCAGGTAATGCAGACCAGGTTCTGTATACTGCTAAACAATTCAGCCTTGATACAGCTGATCAGTCTGTATGGCGGGACGTAGAAGTTCAACAAGCGGCGGTGACAAAGTCAAGTTCACACACTTGTACATGTCTATTTGACGTTGTCGTCGAGGAGGTCTTGAACAAGGGGCTCGTTTGTCTGACGCTTCAACCAGCACAAGATGTTGACCCAGATGAGGGAGGAGGTGCCGACGTAGACCACGCGCGCTGCTGGCGGCACCCACAGGAAGTTGATGGTCTGCGCAGGCAACCAGAAGCCACAGCTCGTCTGGAACAACATGTGAGCTTGAACACTCGTGTACGCATGATAGTATGATGAGGAAGGAGGTGCCGACGTAGACCACGCGCGCTGTTGCGGCACCCACAGGAAGTTGACGGTCTGCGCAGGCAACCAGAAGCCACAGCTCGTCTGGAACAACATGTGAGCTTGTACACTCGCGTACGCATGATAGTATGATGAGGGAGGAGGTGCCGACGTAGACCACGCGCGCTGCTGGCGGCACCCACAGGAAGTTGATGGTCTGCGCAGGCAACCAGAAGCCACAGCTCGTCTGGAACAACATGTGAGCTTGAACACTCGCGTACGCATGATAGTATGATGAGGGAGGAGGTGCCGACGTAGACCACGCGCGCTGTTGCGGCACCCACAGGAAGTTGATGGTCTGCGCAGGCAACCAGAAGCCACAGCTCGTCTGGAACAACATGTGAGCTTGAACACTCGCGTACGCATGATAGTATGATGAGGGAGGAGGTGCCGACGTAGACCACGCGCGCTGCTGGCGGCACCCACAGGAAGTTGACGGTCTGCGCAGGCAACCAGAAGCCACAGCTCGTCTGGAACAACATGTGAGCTTGAACACTCGCGTACGCATGATAGTATGATGAGGGAGGAGGTGCCGACGTAGACCACGCGCGCTGCTGGCGGCACCCACAGGAAGTTGATGGTCTGCGCAGGCAACCAGAAGCCACAGCTCGTCTGGAACAACATGTGAGCTTGAACACTCGCGTACGCATGATAGTATGATGAGGGAGGAGGTGCCGACGTAGACCACGCGCGCTGCTGGCGGCACCCACAGGAAGTTGATGGTCTGCGCAGGCAACCAGAAGCCACAGCTCGTCTGGAACAACATGTGAGCTTGAACACTCGCGTACGCATGATAGTATGATGAGGGAGGAGGTGCCGACGTAGACCACGCGCGCTGTTGCGGCACCCACAGGAAGTTGATGGTCTGCGCAGGCAACCAGAAGCCACAGCTCGTCTGGAACAACATGTGAGCTTGAACACTCGTGTACGCATGATAGTATGATGAGGAAGGAGGTGCCGACGTAGACCACGCGCGCTGTTGCGGCACCCACAGGAAGTTGACGGTCTGCGCAGGCAACCAGAAGCCACAGCTCGTCTGGAACAACATGTGAGCTTGAACACTCGCGTACGCATGATAGTATGATGAGTGAGGAGGTGCCGACGTAGACCACGCGCGCTGCTGGCGGCCACCACAGGAAGTTGACGGTCTGCGCAGGCAACCAGAAGCCACAGCTCGTCTGGAACAACATGTGAGCTTGAACACTCGCGTACGCATGATAGTATGATGAGGGAGGAGGTGCCGACGTAGACCACGCGCGCTGCTGGCGGCACCCACAGGAAGTTGATGGTCTGCGCAGGCAACCAGAAGCCACAGCTCGTCTGGAACAACATGTGAGCTTGAACACTCGCGTACGCATGATAGTATGATGAGGGAGGAGGTGCCGACGTAGACCACGCGCGCTGCTGGCGGCACCCACAGGAAGTTGATGGTCTGCGCAGGCAACCAGAAGCCACAGCTCGTCTGGAACAACATGTGAGCTTGAACACTCGCGTACGCATGATAGTATGATGAGGGAGGAGGTGCCGACGTAGACCACGCGCGCTGTTGCGGCACCCACAGGAAGTTGATGGTCTGCGCAGGCAACCAGAAGCCACAGCTCGTCTGGAACAACATGTGAGCTTGAACACTCGCGTACGCATGATAGTATGATGAGGGAGGAGGTGCCGACGTAGACCACGCGCGCTGCTGGCGGCACCCACAGGAAGTTGACGGTCTGCGCAGGCAACCAGAAGCCACAGCTCGTCTGGAACAACATGTGAGCTTGAACACTCACGTACGCATGATAGTATGATGAGGGAGGAGGTGCCGACGTAGACCACGCGCGCAGCTGGCGGCACCCACAGGAAGTTGACGGTCTGCGCAGGCAACCAGAAGCCACAGCTCGTCTGGAACAACATGTGAGCTTGAACACTCACGTACGCATGATAGTATGATGAGGGAGGAGGTGCCGACGTAGACCACGCGCGCTGTTGCGGCACCCACAGGAAGCATAGAATCATAGAGGTAAGAACAGTCCACTGTGATAGAATTAGTAATAAAATGAGCTTCGCTAGAGAGAAACGTAACCCAAACCGTTTGTCCGTCTGGTCTTCCCCTTTTGGCTCACACAAAACACTGTCAGGCAGTATCAGTGTATCAGGTTACGTATCTATCTAGCGAAGCGTATTACTAATTCTATGTTTTATCTTAGTTTCTTACCGTGAAAGTTTTGACGAACTTGTTCTTGCATTCTTCGAACACGTTTGTTTTTCCTTCCATCAGACTCATACCTGTGTAGGAAAAGTGAGTGATTAAACAATCATATCCATGAAATATACGAATGAGATTGTTTATACTTAACGTCGCCAAAATGCGCTGTCGAGAGATTGATATAGGTGGAGGGAACGGGAAAAGCCATAACTATAGCAAACAGACTGAAGTCCACAAAAGCAGTGGCGAAGTATTCTCATTCAAAATGGCTGGTGTCACTATTACATTATTATTGGACTTAGTTTTTGAGCTCTCCTGAAGGTTAATCTTCCAAGGTGAGTGCCGATTACAAAATAATGTCCTCCTCTTTTCTGGCGACTTACTGACATAGAAGACGACGTAGAGAGGCGGCGTGCAGATGAACTGGTCCAGCAGCAGCTTCTTGACAACGGTTTTACCCGCCGTTCCGATAAACCGCCGATCCAGCCACTGATACCTAAACACAAATCACTATTGGTTTCACTCCAAAGCCATCGCCAACATTTTGCTACGAATTTTGGGAATATCCTAAATTTATAAAATCCGTAGTTAATCAAGCTACCTCTAGAGCAGGGGTCGCCAAGTCAAGGAGCCAATTTCCCAAAAATTAATACAATAAATAATAATGTGAGCCGCAGTAGAGGTTATCAAATATAAAACACTGAAAATTATAAATTATTTTGATTCTTTTATTTACTTTGATATTTTGACCCAAAGTTGTTGCCCCGCAGGGCGTTTTTTATTTTTATATTTTTTCGTTTCCAGATTTTTATTTGAATTATAAAGAGCCATTCAAGAACATCTAAGCAGCCATGCGGCTCCGCAGCCGCAGATTGCCGACCGCTGGTCTAGAGTGACTAACCTCTTTGCTTCTACATTACATTACATTACATATATTACATTACATTACATTACATACAGCTCGTGTACGATAAGTACAGATGAGCACAGCTGAGCTGAGAAGATAGTCAAGCATGTTTTTAACGTTACAACAACATAGATAACACACCCAATTTTGGGGATGATGGAATATATTAAGTCATTAGACCACAATGATGTGACCTAGCTATACCTATATCAATACTCGATAAATAACTTACGTTTTATCTGCATAATTATGCTGCATAATCTTGCAGCATAATCTTGCAGCATAATATGGAGGGCTCAAAGTATAAGAAATGGCGTTGATTCCATATTCCGCTTGAACTTGGTTTGTGTCCTGTATTACCCAATGATATTTAAAGTTTCAAATTTGATTTTCTCGGAAATTGCTCTAGCATTTTAAGGATTTTTTATTCATGGCCCTCCATACGTCTTCTGCTACAATAGCTGAGCAAGAATATCAATGGCACTTTTTGTATTGGAAGGATAGGAATAACCATTGGTAGAAGGGTTTAGTCGTGTAACGTAAGGACTAAGGACTAAGGAGTGAACGAAAGGTGAATAGTTACCAGGGATGGAGGAGGTTGGGTAGAATGATAGTGCCGTAACCAGCGACGTGTAACAGATTCTCCACATCCAGCGTCTCCGCCGGCTCGCCAGGAACCTGCAACACATGCACAGTGCTTACCAGGGGTAGAGGATGTTAGGCGCAATGAGAGTACCGAACAACGCGAACCGTCGCAGAGACGCTGTATCCAGCTTCCGTTCCGGCTCTCCAGGAACCTGCAACATTGACCAGTATCAGACAATGTCTTCATTTACAGACACCTCGGCGCGGTGATGGAGCATAAGGGGGCCGAAACACATCACGTGTTGGTCCCAACTTGGTCCTGTCTCCTAATTTGCGTACCCCGGCCGGGCCTTGTCCACCCTCCTCGGGCCGGCCTCCCCCCTCCAGATGGATATCCCCCTGAAATCGGGTTCCAACTGTTTCTACTCCTAATCATGGGCGTCCGCAAGATTTCTGCCAGGTGGGGGCAGGGCAAGGAAAACATTATTTTACGGGTTAAGGGGGGTGTGGATGGCGCGCCCCCCACCCTGCCCCGCAAGGCGTTTTTTGTATTTTGGACACTTTGAAATCAATTTTGAGACGTTAAGAGGTGTATTATGTTGAAATATTGAACATTTTTTAAATATTGGACTTTGGGGTGGTAGAAGACATGTTCAAACCTGCCCCGCAAGGCATTTTTGGATTGTTGACACTTTTGAAATCAATTTTCTTTAGTTTTTTGGTTACAAAATGAAACTATACGTAAAACCTCAGGAAATGTTTATGTTTTCCTGACATCCAGGGGGTGGGGGGAGGGCAAGTGCCCCCACCCCCCTTGCTCCTCCCTGCGGACGCCCATGCTCCTAACCCCACTGAACCGTCATTATTTGGACTGGACCCCAAGTCTTGAAATCGACGTTTTGAAAAAAATCACGTTTTCTTTGTTTCAAACTAAAAAAAGTTGACAAGCCTTAAACTCAATTTTTTCACGTTTTAAGCCCGATTTTGTGTAAATTGGACTTTATACAATGAAAACGTAAACGGTTTCAAAACGCCGATTTCAAGACTTGGGTCCTGTATTTCACTCCCCTGTACTGGTGTCCACAGGTTGTCCCCTCTCTTTATCATTCACAACTTTTATCATAAGGTGCACAATATGACCTCGTTGACGAGCTGCTTTTAAACAATTTTAATTAATCTGCATAAAAAATGGACGTACTCCACTGCAAGCATATTATTTGATGACGAAGTAAAAAATTACTCGTCCCTTAGAAGGGCCTAAGCACTAATGACCGTCGAGTCGAAATATCAAAATAGTATAGCAGATCTTGAAACAATATCCAAATTTGTTAAAATTAGGATTTTACATTGTGAAATACATGTGAAACATTGTGCACATTGTGAAAGTTATAAATTACTGACTTACTTATTATGAAATATTGGGAACAAAAATTATCATCTAACATCGAAGAGACCAATTTTTAAAATAATATTACATTCTGGTACGCTAACTCTATCTCTCTATTGTTCAAGTGCTAATTGAGCTGATTGTCTGACGAGAACAAGGTCATGTTGAGTCAGATCAGAGGTCAACTGATCTGTTGATCAAGAAACAGACCCACAGTTTCAATATTGACTGATTTATGAACGGAATTAATCATTGGAAATAGATTTCAAATATTGTGGTGGTGCCCATTTGTATAAATATCATGTCAACTAACTAACCTTTCTATATTTATGTAAAAGAGGATACTATGTAAACATGAAATTTTTAGCCAATATTTTATGTTTGATTTACGTAGTTTTAGTTAGAATATACGCAATTCTACATTACTGCATCCTTCCACTTCAATATTCACGATTGCATCACATTTTCCACCTTTCTTCCTTGTATGACCCGGGTTAAAACCCTTATCAAGGCTAGTCGTCGCTACTTTATTTAAAATCGCCTCACTTTATGAAAACGTGACTTTTGCATGGCTACCTGTATAGCGATTAAGATCTAGAAAAATAAAAATAAAGAATAGATAATGGAGTAAGAGTGTATCAAGTATTGGAGTCAGATAGATAAGACAAAATCATTGTTCGTCATGGTTATAATAATCACGTCTTTAGACGCTTGTACTTAGTTACGATGAGCTCATCACAGTCAGCCACCTCATTTAATAATTTATTCGGCACACTATATGCTGCTGAAAAACTTGACAGCCAGACCATAGATTGCTTCCTTATACTCCATTTTTATACAATGTCAACCCATTTTCTATACTCAGGTAGCTGCGTCTGTTTATTAAAGGATAAAGCATGGCTAGTCTTCTGTTAGCCTTGTCCGCGGTGTCTTTAATATTCAAGGTCCCCATGTAAGCTTTTTATCCAGAATTACCCCCAACCCAAGTATCTGCACTCGGACTTCCATGGAATATGTTGCTCGAATAGGTGAGAATGTCTGTTTCAATTTTGTATCGCCTCCGCGTGAACAGTATTGCATTGCTTTTCGTAACATTCATCTTGATTCTCCAGTCCTCATCAGTGTTGTGATTAGATAATTTTATTTTTATCTAGATAAAGATAAAGATAACCTGCCAAAAATTTATCGAAATAAGATTATAGATAAATTTCCAAGAAATCATCTAGATAATAGATAAAGATAAACAATAATTATCTAGATATTTGTAATAGATAATAGATAATTTTTTTCACCAAATACTACTGTTCCGTAATTATTTTCGAATCCTAAATTCGGAACTTTTTTTTAAAATGGGGTATCAAAACAATTGCCAGCTAATGCGACTAAACGGAGATGATTTTCTTTTTCATATTATCTGACATTTTGAGGTTTGTGCATGATCATACACACAATTGCATTGTGAATTTTTTTATATTTTTTATTTAGATAATTGGCAATAGATAACAATATTTTTATCTAGATAAAGATAAAGATAACAAATTATTTAATTATCTAGATAAGATAATAGATTAAAAAAATTATCTAGCCCAACGGCTGGTGTGTTGGATACCTCGGTTCTCGTTAGATCACCGAGGTTAAGCAACATTGAGCGCGGTCAGCGATTGGATGGGTGACCATTCAACTCTGCCTTGCCAGGTTGCTGCCGTTGGGCCAGAGAGACTGGGGTGTTTGGGGGTTAGTGTGACGACCTCCCTCCACCTGTTATCAGTCTCTCGACGGCGCGGGTTGTGGAGGCTCGTGCTGTGAAATGTTACACCGTCCTTCGGAAGGGACGTTAAGCCGTTGGTCCCCTTGGTATCTTTCGTCAGGAGTAGGCTACATGCCGGTACCGGGTTTCCTCTCCTCCCTTCTCTATATTACATTCTCACTAGTGGAGCCTGGCTCTGTTGAGAATAAAGACTTAATAAATAATAAATAAATAAATATCTAGATAATTTTATCTAGATATATCTAGATAATTTTATCTAGATAAGTCACAACACTGCTCCTCATACCACAGCTCGAGTTCAGCAAGCGCTTCTTGAAGCTTTTTGGATGCTTGGATGCCATGCCAAGACTGTACCTTAGAATTCCTCTAAGACTGTACCAATGCTGTGTCATCCGCATAAAGACCTATTTCGACTCCAGGCGTATTGGGCATGTCATTAATGTAGATGTTAAAAAGCGTGGGGCCTAGGACAGAACCTTGAGGCACCCCAGCTCGGACAGATCGTGTGGTAGACACAATTTTGTTTTATTTCCACGTTTCAAACTTTACTAACCTTCGTTTCATTCAGAACTCTAGTCTTTAATTCATCTTGGAGGGGAAACTACGTTTACCCGAGATGGGTTACCAAGATGGCGGCTCAGTTTTAGTGTTATTTTCTCATATAAAATGTTTCTCCTTGCTTTAATTCGTAGTTTTAAGGTTCTCTGAAGGCCGCCATTTTGAAAATAACGGTGAATTTGGGGTTTTGCATTTAGTCCGGCTCAGACCGTCTTAGAGAGTGGTCATGTTTCTCATCGCTCTGACCAGTTAATCAACCCCGTAAATGCAAGTTTTGCATAGAATCAGAGATTAAGATCTCGTCGCCCCTTCTCTCGACCTGTCAGCGCGAGCGACGGAAGTCAAACAATGGATGATTAGTCCCTCTTCTACCCTCTCTCTGAAAAGGTATGGATCTGTCAAATAGCTGACCATAAGTTTCTGATATTATTGTTACACCAGTGCCTCTCAGAATATGCGAAAAATATTTATGAATTGGTAATTAGAAATGCGATTGTGACATATGTTCGTTTTTTAATTTTTCTTTAGCGCAACTTTTGAGGGACCTATTATTAGAGATCCGATTATACCGGGTGGCGCCAAAAAAATCACCCTGTTTGAGAGTTCACTATATCGAGACTATTATAGATAGGATTCTGAAGTTTATACACCTATTAGAAAACATACCAATATTTCATATGTGCAAATTTCAAAAACATTACTATTGTAGGAAAAAAGTTACATCTGTTCAAATTTGGTTGTCAAAAAATTGATTATACGGAGATCAAATAGCGCGCGTCCAGAAAACTCCAATGGCCGGGACGCTGTTTCTTCAAAACTATGTATGATCAAGCTGAAAATTTCAAATTATATTGAAAATAGATTAAGGTCGATTGTGTAAATATTTCAATCAATATCAAAATATGGAACGAAAGTTATTGAATCTTGAAGTTGATCTTGAAAACAGAATAGTGCACGGGAAATAATTCACTTTTATAACGTGTGTAATAAAAGTTTAGAAATAATCTACATTCTGATTTTACGCTCGACTTCAAGATTCCATAAATTTCGTTCCATTCATTCAAATTGATTGACATTTTTACACAATTGATCTTAATGTATTTTCAATATAATTTAAAATTTTCAGATTGATATCGTACAGGTATAGTTTTGAAGAAACAGCGGAAGTTTTCTGGATCAATTTTTTGACAACCAAATTTGAACAGCTGTAACTTTTTTCCTACAATAGTAATGTTTTTGAAACTTGCACATATGAAATTTTGGTATGTTTTCTAATATGTGTACAAATTTCAGAATCCTATCTATGAAAGTTTCGATATATCTAGTAACCTCTCAAACAGGGTGATTTTTTTTGCGCCACCCGGTATGGTGATCGCGAAATTTTCAACGTGTTGTAAATGAAGATAAATGCGTTTCCACATGTTTCTGGCCCAAAAACTCTGGAATCTAGTTGCGACAAAACGCGAAATTTACCCTTAGCTTAACACCACCAAACTGACTAAGTCGCGAAATATACCGCGAAATATCACCAAATTGAATATATTATTTCCTGTTATTTTGTAAATTTCGCAGTTACTTTTCTAATTTTTCTCAGGATCACCAAGGTAAACCCCAATATTCAACTTTTTTTATTTCTATAATCAGTCAGTGACCCCCCCTTTTAGCGTAATTGACAGAAGAGCTCTGACCTTGTAGAAAACTACTTGGGGAGTGTGAGTGGCAGTGACCTCGCATTATCACGTGAAAATAAGTTGACATTATGTCTTTTTACAGTCGCAATACATAAACAAACATCATGAAACAGATTATCATAATTTTATTTCTGATTTTGCATTGTGAAAAACCAAAGTGAACAGTCACATACAGCACTGGACCTAGGAGTTCTAATACTCATAATCTGAAGTTTATCTGTATTTTTTAAAAACAAACACGAAATTGACAATTCTTAAAACCACAAAACGCGAAATTTCCAATTCTAAAAACGAAATGTTGAAGTTTTTAAAACCATAATCGGATCTCTACCTATTATTTATTATTGGTCAATAAAATACCTTTGGAAACAATTTATTTTATTGATCTTATAACTGTCAGAATTATAGTATAAATACGTTTAAATAGTTTAAATACGGAAATTAATGAAATTAAGTCTTAGTCATAGTCTTAGTCCTGATTTGATAATTTAAAAAATTATTGACAATACGAAATAATTTATTTTTGAATAAAATTTAATTTAATTAACATTTACAGAATACTTACCTTATCTAAAACCTTCTAAAACTCAGAAAAGATACCATCCTCAAGCAAGATTGTAATCTTAGAAACAGGTTGTCACTGGCTGACAGGTATAATTGCCGAGCGACATTCTCACCCCTTTCTCGTCCCCTTCAACGCGACGAAAATATACCTGAATTCGGCTGACGTGATTTTAGCATGTTTAGTGGGCCGCCTGAATTGATACTACTTGCATTACACCTTACTAATCAATTATTATATTAATATCTAATAATGTTATCGATATGAAACTCTTTTATATCCAGTAGACTATCATAATGCATCTTCAAAAAAAAATCAGCCCTTTCGAGCCACAGGATTCTGTTAAAATGCGTTTTCATTGAAAAATCGTCAAATTTGTGTCGATTTAATACGCATTTTCTCCAAAATTTGAGGTAATACAATTTCGAAAATTATTCCATTTAAAAGCCAGTAAAATTCCGCTGGATATAACACATTGTGTAAGTTCATCAGGCTTCTGAATGTGTAGCAACAAATGTTTAAAGTTGATATTTCCATTCATTGGGTTGACCTATTCAAACCAGCAGTTTATGAACTGCTAATATATCTAAATATATACTTATCAATTCATAGAACAGGTTGATTGCTAGAATGCAGACTTTGACAGCTGATGAGCCTGAGTATGAATTTACCTTGTATTATGGCGTTTTGTAGTTTTATCCAGCAATGAGTTATTTTTAAATGATTACCCGAACATTGTTTTAGCCAGGGAAGTGATAATTTTCTTAATCTGAAGCACAACGAAGTTACAATCTAATATTAAAGTCGTTTCTGATAGGTAACCCATTTCGGCCTAAAGTCACACTATCTTGGAGGTACATGCAAAGCTATCTGTACTGCATTCGGAGAACTTCTCAATTCATCTTGGAGGTACATGCAGCGCAGTCTGTACTGTATTCGGCGAACTATTTGACAACTAGCGCTGTGGGGAGAGTGAAACTCACTAGTACTAGCCGTGCGACAAACATCAATTGACTTACATTTTCCGATACGAAGTTTTAGAACATGGAAATACAATATAATACATTGCAATTAATACATGCACAATATATACAATGCATATGTATGTGAATGGCTACTTTTTATTTATTTCCGTGGTCTAAAAACATATATCTGAAAATGTTAAGAGGATGTATGTTTGCTACACGGCTAGTACAATTAGTTCCCCTCATTACCGCAGCGCTAGTTGCAACTAGTTCGCCTAGTTCTGCAACAGAATTCGCTGATTATCTTTCGTGACAGTAACGTTGCCGATGTGATATGCGATTTAGTTTATGTTGCTGACCCGAATTAACTGGAAAGGTACTCTGGTTTCTCTTCAAAACATATTAATCTTTCGCCTTTTACTAAAGATTACTGTGGAGAGGAACACATGATGAGTCTATAAACAATTTTTGGAATGCCCGGCGTAAGCTGGGCAAATAAACAAACAATGGTAACAAATTTTCCGGGACAAGTCCTGGAAAATCAAAAAGGTACATAGAGGAGAATTTTGCTTTTGCATAAATATGGCTTGGCCGGTGTTTGAAAATAAGGAACACGACTGACCTCTGGTGGATTCTATAATTCTATTTCTTTGGTACTAGCCATAAGGGGGTTAATGGAAGATATCACGGGGATATTTATAATAAATAAATAAACTATATTAAATTTGCTTTAGGTAGTTGTTTGTTATGGCTGAAAAAGTAAACTTGTAACTAAATTTAAATTGCAATTGTTTCTCCTCTTTTACTGCCCTATGGAAAAACGAACGTCAAAATAAAAAAGTGCATCTAAAAAGTTTCTGCCAGAAGTGGCTCCATCACGTATCGCTTATTTGTTCAAATAAACAGATTATAACATAATCATAAACAAAACAAATAACATTCAATTTCAATCCGGTATTTTGGTTAAATCCCACTGAAATTCTGACGACAATAAATGAATGAATTTTGATTACTTATCTTTATTCAATAGTTTTATTTATAGAGGTACTCATTGTGATTTTAAATCGTGTTAGTTTTGATTCTATACATAGGTTGCAAATGCAAACTACAAGATGCAGGCAGTGAAATTCCGGACATTCATTAATTTCTTGATTGGTTATTTTTAATTTTGTAACATCTATAAATTCAATTTCAATTTTCAAATCATTTTATTCTCCAACAAAAACAAAGTAAATATACACAAATCGCTGTTATCAAAATAATAAAGAAGAGAGAAGCGCTCTATTGCGCTCTATTTTCGGACATAGTGGTATTTGTTGCATCAAATGAAGGCTAATCAAAACTTGCGCTAATTATGATTAATTAGTAAGTCTCATTTATTACTCTTCTCAAAAGATTAAAGTACGAAACAAAACGCAAATGTATCACGTTTTGTCGGTAACTGCTCTCTAAAGTGCGAGTCCTCTATAGAAGATACCTGCTTAGCATGGGCCGGCCTCTTACCTTGGGCCGGCCTATCCCTGGCCATGCTAACCATTTAAACCTTCTTGATGCTAAGCAGGTATTCTTTAGTTGACACAGACTCTATTTTTTATCGACAGGTTGTATATTACGTATATAGTATACTCCACAATTCCTATATTTTCATGCAGCCACGTTTCGCCGACCTATCTGTTTACCATACTTTATTTTTTGTAGGTATATTAACTTTTTGGCGAATCCATTCATGAGATAATCAATGGATGGGCATTCAGGTATTGTTCGTTCCACAGAAGTTCTGCTCCCGCTTACAACCTGCCACCCCCTGCCAGTGACTGTTGTTATTTTCATATTGTCAGATAATTTGCAGATTTCCACAGCAAAACAAACCCTTTCCACTTTCCAGCACACAGAGTGTTTAGAGATATTTTAAACCGGACATGCGGCAAAACACTCAGAATTAGTTTACAAGTTATTGTTTAATTTTCCGCAGCATTTTCTACATAAAGTATACTTCTTGCGGTGACCTGACTGAGTGAGGTTGACTCGATGGAAACTATCAAACAAATCCAATCTCTTCTCGCACACCAGCAATTATTTAATGAAGAAGAGAGATAAAGGAAAATAGAAAATTAACACTATCTTCTTCGTTATTTAAAACAAGAAAAATAAAAAATAAGAAAAATTGAGATAGTGATAAGTGTTACTGTTGTGCGAGAAAAGATTGAATTTATTGGATGGTTTTATTTGTTCAGTCAAAACAACCATTCAACAAGTAACATGAATAATACACCTGTCTGGGCAGCAACTACCAATAAAACTATACACCAATTTCATACTTTGTTCTGTTCCGACTGGTGACAGATATTCACATAAATAACACGCGAGATTTACGAACTACTTTTACTGATAACGCGGTGAGAGGCTAACAGAGGAGCAACCTGCACAGAATGCTTTACGGAGGAGGGAGGACCACTTCCCTGGTCTCTCCAACAATAAGATGTCTCCGGCAGAGCCATCAACATGTTATGGACAGAACACAGAGGTAAACGCCAGAAGGGGAGAATCATCTTTCAGAATGTTGGTCCTACGTGCCGCCGACACAGGACTGCGTTCAACTAATTGACAAGAGACACTTTATGATGGCTGTTGGCGGCACATTGAACAATATATACAAATGTTTATGTGTTGCAGGTGAGATTCGCAGAAGGGTTGCGGTTGCTTTCTCATGGTATTTAGCAGTCAGTGGATCTTTCACAGACTAGGGGGGGGGGGGGAGCAGCACAGGGCGCCGACAATAAGGGGGCGACGAAAAGCAAAATCGAAACAATGCAGTGAATGGAGGCAGTGTTTCCACTAAAAGTGACTATTTTAGCGCCCCAAAATCAATTTAAGGGGATTTTTTCCACAGATCCCCTCCCCCCCCCCCTCACCATGGAGCCGATTTTATTGTGTACTCTAATATCTTCTGGGAGGGGGGGGGGGGGGGGCGACTTGTACACCAAGCGTTTAAGGAGGGATCTCCGAATTTCACTTATGTATAGAAATCGTTCAAATTTCTCATATAAATAGATTTTTATGTTCTGCATAATAATATGGCGAGAAAAAGTGGTCAACGTGAACTAATTTTCGAGATATATCGCTTCAAAGTTACAGTTTTTTTCTCATTTTAACATTGCGACCATACGGAAAAAGTCATGCTGATATTTTTAAAAGCGTATTTGGCTGCTTTCCCACCTAAAGATTTTTTTGAAAAAGTACTATAGCGTGTATCAGATGCAATATTTTATTAAAACATTTTTAAATGTATACCTTCGTGGACGTTTTACCGAGCTATGAATGTTTTAATGCATTATTTTTACGTTTTTCCATCTGAAAAGTGCAGTTTTACATGTAAAATTGTGTTGCCATGGTAACACGGCCTTCTAGAAATTAGGAATTCTTTGCAAATTTGTAGAAATTTCCAGAAGACCGTGATTATATCACTTGTCCCTCCTTAAATCTCTAGTTTATTTATAGTTTGATGATCTTCCATTAAAAAATTATATGACAACATTAAAAAATATCTAATCTTAGGTAATTTCTCGAGTAATACGTGTAATCGGGCAAAATCGTTTGTTATTTAATTGTAAGACATCCTGGGTAGAGCTATGCAAGAACGCAGTTCGAAAAAGTGTTTCGTGAAATCTTACGAGACAAGCTGCACCGTGGCAGGAGAGCAGAGATCGAGAAACTCCTTAGGGGAGAGTTGCCGATATTGGACCGGCGCCTTAATTGGACCACCCTCGTATTTCCCGCGTTAGTAGTAACACACGCAGCCTCTATGAATATGATGTATTCTCAAGGTCAAAACAACGCGCCAATCGATTGTCAAGTCGATATATCGATCGACTCAACAAATAAATCGATTTTACGAAATTTAGCTACTTTTACAAGGTTTCCCCTCCTTGTTTGTAAGACATCATGATCGAAACGGCAAGTTTTATTATAAAAACTACAATACTATATTGTAAAGTGATCACATGGGCACATTATAAATGCTCACTCATTTATTTTAACTGATGGTGGGTGTTTGTTTTTACTATTCATGTCTAAAAGAAGCGAGTTGCCTCTATTGAACCGCTAGGAGGTTCCTTGATTGGACCGCTACATAACCCCACTTTGATGTAGTAGTAGTAATTCTTATTAGATTTGTTGCTATTTTTTAAGTAGAAATATATACTTATTACATTCAATTAATGAATTAACCTTAAATCTTCCACTTTACAGTTAGCAACGGTCAAATTACATAATGAACGAAATGAATTATTCCAAATGCTACATACTTTGATTAAGGCTTACTGAGACGAAATAATGTTCACTTTAGTGTTTTCTGTCAATTAATAATGCATTAGGTATACAATTGAGCAAATAATAAAATATTGTTAACAAATGTTTTCCTTGCAATTTTCAAAAAATATGTATTCATATAATTATGGTCCAAATAAGGCACCCACTGGTCCAATTTAGGAGACCGGTTTCCTAAATTGGAACAAATTTACACTTTTTTTTTTCTGAAACAAGTATGTCAGATAAAAAAACAATACTGGGCGCAATATTCGTCCAATATATCAGTATATATGCTGAATTATTTTGAACTCATTATCTCAAAACCCCTCCTCAAAAATGAGGAAATAAGAAAAATGGTCCAACCTAAAGTCATCCGCAGTCGATCTGTGGATTGGAAAGGGGTCTTTTTACTTTCCCGTCCCCTACTTTACCTGCGTGCGCACCATGTCCCATTGTTCATGCCGAGCCTTCTCTTGGGTTGAGCTCGCTAAGGGGTTCGTAAAATACATGTTTTTCAAGAAAATCCCAATCCACAGATCGACTGCGGGTCACTTTAGGCAACTTTCCCCTACAACCTACTTGCACTTTTGCAATGTAGTTGTAAAAATTACAATAGGCAGGTATTCCACCCCTTATTCAACCGCATGAAGATATTAGCAGTTTCCACGACTTGATGTCTATCCCCCCCCCCCCCCCTCCCCACAACAAAAAATGAGCAAAGACAACTTCCTCTCTGGCCGATTTCTGAGAAGTCTACAAAACATTTCGTGGCATCTCTTTCAGGCATTTGCCCTCCGGCGACGTGACTTCTTCTGACAAACATGTTTTTAACGTATAATTATGGACTTATTATTTTGCTAATACCATTTGAACTGTTCGACAGAGCACAATGTTTTGGAAATATTATCTTCAGAATGTCAGCAACACCAAACACATTCATTTCAGTAGAGTTCAATGTGCACATCAGACGTAGAATGCCCGAAGTCCATTTTCTCGTCTTTTAGTTAGGTAATAACTAATAGGTATACATGCTTTTTAAATACTGTAATCAAGATATCTATATCAATTGCAGTGTTGACCACATTTGCCTGTCAGCAAATATAGTTACATTGAAATATTCTCCTACACAATGACTTATTATCACCTTTTTGATCAGTGGTGTCACTTATACAAAATCCGGAATTGTGAAAAGTAGAACTATGACATGTAATATTATTTTTCTAAGTTGTTCAATAAAATGCATTCATTCATTCATTTATTCACATGATTTAATTCCCCTCCCTATGTTCTTATACATTAATGTGTCAAGAAACATTTTGCTTAAAAAGTGTTAAAAACGCGTAGAAATGCACCAAATTGATTTCTGAAATTCAAAAAAATTCCGGGTCTGTGCGCCCCGGACCCGCATTTTGCTGCGGAGCCCTCCCCTCAGACCCCCCATTGTCTCGTAGACACAAGTATATCCAGCTCAAGTTATTTTCCAATATTATTCCCCCCCCCCCCCTTTGCAAATTTAGTTCCTACACGCCTGTTCATTCAAATGCATGGACGAACGCAGAATTACTGGCTTTTGAGTTCAACACAAGAATCATTGAAATGGACATCGGACCTTTTTTTTACCTCTGAACGTGTCTATGTCAACGTGCGATGAATGATGACTGTCCAATGCATCATTTGATAACAGAATGTTTTCTATCATTTTCAGGATCTATTAGTGAAGTGCTGAAATTAGTTGAAAGTGGGTCCTAAAAAAGTGAAAAAATCAAGCAAATGAAAAACTCGCTAACAGTATGGCTTGGTTCCTCTAAGCTCCTGCAGATTTATAGTTTGCTATGTTCTTCCCACATCAATATACTACTTCGGGGACGTCCATTAATGATGTCACAGTTATGTAGGCCTTTTGACCCCCCCCCCCCCCCCCCCCCCCAGGTATGTCTAAACTTGTGTCAATCGTCCTCCCCCCTATGATCATGTCACACATAATGTACACCCCACACCCTCCTTCAAGAAAACAAAACAACTCATAAATTTGATTATCAAAACCTGGCGACACAACAAATGAACGTAAAAATCACTATTTAAATATGAGTTAGATGTGAAAAAGTGTTGTCACACATCTTACACCCTTCCCTCATTCATGTACGTAATTCATCTCTATATTCCTGAAAGGTAGTTCACTCACCGGTGTGGAGAACAGCCTCTTGGTGAATATCTGTTGAGAGAGCTCGGCGCTTGTGTAGAGCGTTCCGTACACCACACAGTTGCTGACACGCGGATACTTGCTGAACGCCGCCCTGATGAACGCCGTCATGGCGCCGCCCCAGCCTGTAACAAGTATTAGTATCGTACACCACACAGTTGCTGACACGCGGATACTTGCTGAACGCCGCCCTGATGAACGCCGTCATGGCGCCGCCCCAGCCTGTAACAAGTATTAGTATCGTACACCACACAGTTGCTGACACGCGGATACTTGCTGAACGCCGCCCTGATGAACGCCGTCATGGCGCCGCCCCAGCCTGTAACAAGTATTAGTATCGTACACCACACAGTTGCTGACACGCGGATACTTGCTGAACGCCGCCCTGATGAACGCCGTCATGGCGCCGCCCCAGCCTGTAACAAGTATTAGTATCGTACACCACACAGTTGCTAACTCGCGGATACTTGCTGAACGCCGCCCTGATGAACGCCGTCATGGCGCCGCCCCAGCCTGTAACAAGTATTAGTATCGTACACCACACAGTTGCTGACACGCGGATACTTGCTGAACGCCGCCCTGATGAACGCCGTCATGGCGCCGCCCCAGCCTGTAACAAGTATTAGTATCGTACACCACACAGTTGCTGACACGCGGATACTTGCTGAACGCCGCCCTGATGAACGCCGTCATGGCGCCGCCCCAGCCTGTAACAAGTATTAGTATCGTACACCACACAGTTGCTGACACGCGGATACTTGCTGAACGCCGCCCTGATGAACGCCGTCATGGCGCCGCCCCAGCCTGTAACAAGTATTAGTATCGTACACCACACAGTTGCTGACACGCGGATACTTGCTGAACGCCGCCCTGATGAACGCCGTCATGGCGCCGCCCCAGCCTGTAACAAGTATTAGTATCGTACACCACACAGTTGCTGACACGCGGATACTTGCTGAACGCCGCCCTGATGAACGCCGTCATGGCGCCGCCCCAGCCTGTAACAAGTATTAGTATCGTACACCACACAGTTGCTGACACGCGGATACTTGCTGAACGCCGCCCTGATGAACGCCGTCATGGCGCCGCCCCAGCCTGTAACAAGTATTAGTATCGTACACCACACAGTTGCTGACACGCGGATACTTGCTGAACGCCGCCCTGATGAACGCCGTCATGGCGCCGCCCCAGCCTGTAACAAGTATTAGTATCGTACACCACACAGTTGCTAACTCGCGGATACTTGCTGAACGCCGCCCTGATGAACGCCGTCATGGCGCCGCCCCAGCCTGTAACAAGTATTAGTATCGTACACCACACAGTTGCTGACACGCGGATACTTGCTGAACGCCGCCCTGATGAACGCCGTCATGGCGCCGCCCCAGCCTGTAACAAGTATTAGTATCGTACACCACACAGTTGCTGACACGCGGATACTTGCTGAACGCCGCCCTGATGAACGCCGTCATGGCGCCGCCCCAGCCTGTAACAAGTATTAGTATCGTACACCACACAGTTGCTGACACGCGGATACTTGCTGAACGCCGCCCTGATGAACGCCGTCATGGCGCCGCCCCAGCCTGTAACAAGTATTAGTATCGTACACCACACAGTTGCTGACACGCGGATACTTGCTGAACGCCGCCCTGATGAACGCCGTCATGGCGCCGCCCCAGCCTGTAACAAGTATTAGTATCGTACACCACACAGTTGCTGACACGCGGATACTTGCTGAACGCCGCCCTGATGAACGCCGTCATGGCGCCGCCCCAGCCTGTAACAAGTATTAGTATCGTACACCACACAGTTGCTAACTCGCGGATACTTGCTGAACGCCGCCCTGATGAACGCCGTCATGGCGCCGCCCCAGCCTGTAACAAGTATTAGTATCGTACACCACACAGTTGCTGACACGCGGATACTTGCTGAACGCCGCCCTGATGAACGCCGTCATGGCGCCGCCCCAGCCTGTAACAAGTATTAGTATCGTACACCACACAGTTGCTGACACGCGGATACTTGCTGAACGCCGCCCTGATGAACGCCGTCATGGCGCCGCCCCAGCCTGTAACAAGTATTAGTATCGTACACCACACAGTTGCTGACACGCGGATACTTGCTAAACGCCGCCCTGATGAACGCTGTCATGACGCCGCCTCATCTTGGAAAATTCATCAGTTTCTTTCATTTCAATTGTCCATTTTTAGCTCCAAACTTCTGGATTTGTCGTGTAAAATGTACTAACCCAATAAACAACTACTAGACACTAAAAATACTACAATGCAACAAATAGATACCTGGTCCATCGTGTATAAAATAATAGCATAAATGTGTGGATGGTTTATTTCCTCATTCCTCATTCCTTATTCCTCATTTTATCATAGGTTTTGATTTTTTTCGAAAATATAAAATTGCCTTTTGTTACTTGATCAAAAGCTTGTAGGTACACTGCCAATGGAAATCAGGAACTATAATTGTAAGTTATCTTGATATTCACCCACTTTGCCATCTTGTTGTATCGGTGGTCCACTTGCTGTTTCTTTACTTTACCTATCACTAAACAATTCATGAAAATATCTGGCTGTCTTGGCTTTTAAATGAAGTGCCGACGGTTCCGAGTCGCGCGCGCCCCGTAGGTTACTGAACTGAAGATCGCTGCTTACTGAAGATCTACTGAAGATATGTCTAAAAGCCGCGCTCGGCGTTAGAGCTCTTGCTACGAGGGGGGAAACATGCATGCCAAATTCTACATCATAGGTAGAAGAGCTCAAGTCCATTTTCTCGCTTTTTTGCGTTGCACACTTTTTGAATGATGAAATCAAGCTCTATCAATTATCATTTGACTGATGTCAACAAAATAAAGTTATGATTAAAGTATTCTCTTACACAATGACTCATGTTACCAATACAAATATGATTTGATGAACCTAGAACATTATTGGTTTATGTGTTCTCCTCAAGAATCATGGAAATAGACTTCCGCCCTTCTACCTCCGCGGCACAGAATTATATCTACGAATAACTATGATTGATAGTAATAAAATAATAAAATAATTCAATGCTTTGATGAAAGCAAATCAGGCTAAAAAGATTCATCACATAATTCGATTTTTTTTAGATATCTATTGACGTGTCTCCATCTAAAACTTCAATTTAGATCATAACATATTATTATTATCTACCTACGATCATTTTATTATTCTGTCGGAATTACCACAGCCACCCAGATAATTTTTGGAACTGATCTACGGTAACCGGTAACCTAGCAACGAAATCAATTGTTCAATTATTAAATTGTTACTAATGAGAGGGGGATGAAATCACAGTGTTGTGATGGTTCCTCATTCCATTTCCATGTTACGTCTTGATCCTTCATCAGAATTGTAAACATTATCTATGTGTGAACAGTATGCAATTAAATATATTATGCAGTATGCACGTCTCTATCCACTATAAATCTACCAACTGGTAAGCTCATAACTTTATTTTAAGAAATACAATACATAGTGATTGTTGCAGATCTATTTGCAACGGTCAATAAGTAGAGCAAATTCTTTACCTCAGACGCGAATTGAGTAGCCATGATTGGGATTTCTAGCAGACAAATTAACACAAGATGCTATTACCCATCCATCCCTAATGTGGCACAACAATTGGTATAAATGATAAATAATTATACTGAGAATTAAACACAGGCAATCAAAAAACATTATTGTCAAAATTTCCACCGCCTCCTAAATTTTCTTTGGAACCCATGGTTCAATGATATTCTTCTAGACCAAAACAATAAATAATTGTTTTTATGAAAGTTGAAAAGTGCGTAAACTTAGGCACATTTGTTATATGATGAATAAGCTTTCACGGAAATTATTTAGAAAAGATTTGATAAAATTCTTCGAATTTTTAAACAAAAAATCTACTTTAACGTCAAGGCTACGTCTTGCCTTGCCAACAAAGTCTAATTGTTGGATATTTCATCATAATTCTGAAATACGTCACACAAAGATATTCCCGCCAAAATGTCCCAGAAAATTATTTATTTTTATTGACTAAAATGTAACGACTTGAGTAGTAAAATAGTCCTCTTCACAAAATATGAGAGACGTATACAAGTTATTTTGTTCATAACTTAGATTTAATTTTATTCGTTAACATTCTTTCACTTATGCATAATAGGCATGGTATTGATTTTCACTTACATACAAAATTAATTTTTAAGTTATTTGATATTACTGTTAGTTTGTATCCACTTGTCGAGTATTGTACGCAGTTGGATTATTGAATAATAAGGAAGAGTTATCTTATTACCTCAGACGGCAGCTTGTGTGTTGTACATGAGAACAAAGCAACGACTTGGCTACTTCACTGACACTCAATGATAGTCGAGTCAACGTGGATCACCAACGACGGATCACAACACGATGAACACAACACATAGCATCTGACCCAGCGACTGACTACAAGATAGCGAGGTGCAGAGAGAGTCCAAGATAACGGGTTTCAATGCAGAGAGACATTCTTCAGACGATCAGTGGCCGAAAGTGTTTTTATTCAGTTCTCGACTATCATTAGAAGATACAGGGGAAGACCGATTCAAGTCTATTTTTGAAGAGGGTTCATCTCGATGTGTTTTGTATGAGTTATCAAAATATTCTCTCAGTTTGATTGAAATATTGATTCCATGAAAATAAATATTTAACCGGAGGCATAAACATGTCTGGTATTTCACTTTTCAGACAAGTTTACCTTTAAAATTGACTTTTATCTTTCTTCCCCTGTATCAAAGATATTACTAGGAAAACGCTCAGTGTAACGCGTTGATGAGCGAGCACATTGCAACATCCCCAGTCACGATACACGACACGACACAAGACGATTTTCTTTGCAACTTTCCAATCTCCATATAAATACTTTGGATGAATAACAGATAGCCTATAGGGGCGCAAGCTACCAAGGGGGCGTCGCCGCGGCGTCCCCTGGTATTTTGTGTTGTTGTAAGTTGCATATCACAAATTTTAAATTTCTTTGAAATGGATGCCAAAATAGCTTCAAAATTGATTATTTTGTAACTAAAACTCAAAAAATTCCCTGCGGGGCCAATGGGGATTCCATAAACAAATAAATAGTTAGAAATTATATTACATTTGTCTAAAGTTTCCCCAAGAATATTGCATTACACACTATAAATTTCTTTGAAAATGATGCCAAAATAGCTTCAAACTCGATTCTTTTGTATCAAAAACTAAAAAAATTCCCTGCGGGGCCAATAGGGATTCTATATAAGAAAATTATATGTATATCTGTAGGGATTTTCTAGATCCCGGCTTTCTTTTTAGAATTTTAGGGGGGGGGGGGGGCGCCACTCTTGAATTAGCCTAGGGGCGCCAAAATCATTAATCCGCCCCTGATAACAGATCCATTGTGTCGTGAAGTCTTACCTACCTACATACTTAATGCTCAAAAATGCTTTCATTTTACTGGAAATTGTGGACTGCTTGGCTCTCTACAGGCCTTGGAGCATTTAATTCAAATATTTCAAGATTATGGAATAAATGTCCTTAAAATGACAAACACTTTCGAAAATAACAACAGATTAGACTGAAAATTGGCAAAAATACTTAAAATGTTGGTCCCAACCACCATGCGAAGTTTTAAGTTGATCGGTCAATCGGTTCTAGTTTAAATTTCAAAAACCACGGAAAGATGGTCTTAAATTTTAAGACAATATAAGGGTTTGGCTGAAACTATGTAGGATTGGGGAAAATGTAGGTCGTAATGAATTACCAAAAATTCAAATTTATCGTACCAACCAATCGAAAGAGATTTTTGTCCTTACATGTGTGCAAAATTTAAGCTCGATCGAAGAAAACTGTGACTTGTATAGCGACAGTAACAGAAAAGAACATACAAAAAAACAGAAGTCCGTGTCAAAAGAGCCAAAAGGAGTCGCTCGCTTCGCTCGCTCAATAAAGTCATGATATATTAGTATCCTTTCTTGTTTTTAGATTTCTGTGAATAGTCCCACATATTGACTGGAACTTTTGCAAAATGATATAATATTATAATTTTGATTTATACAATGGATCTCAGAAATATGTAATTACCTACCTAAAATATGATTGAATATGTTTGTAGGCACAAAAAATTCTCCCTGTTTGAGGTCACTCCGACAGAACTATAAATGAAGTTTTATTTTTGGCGCATAATAATATGTTGTAACTTTCACATATTAAATTTTGCTATGTTTTATAAATTAGAACCCTTCAATACCTAGTTTCGAATAGTGACCTCTCAGCAGTGCTTTTTTAGCGTCATCCGGTATATTAGATTGTGCATTAAAATAGTAGACATATAGAAATAAAATTACAAATAGGAGTCGAATATCTGTGATTCAAAGTGAATCCGCTAACAAATGACAAACACATAACCTAATAATCCTATCATCAGTTGGCTGCTATTCGAACAAATAAGCGATACGTGAGGGAGCCACTTCTGGCAGGAAACTTTTTAGATTCACTTTTTTATTTTGATGTTCGTGTTTCCATAGGGCAGTGAAAAAGGAGAAATGAAATTTAGATTTAGTTACAAGTTTACTTTTTCAGCCATAACCAGGGGCGGATCCAAGGAGGGGCGGAAGGGGCGATCGCCCCCCCCCATGATTCCTCATCCACCTTTTATTAAGATCAGCATGTTGATTTTGCATTGCGTCATTCACAAAAATATGGTAATCATGGCTTGTTTATTGGCAAGGATTAATCTTTGCTCTAAAAGTGCCTTAAAACTAAAAATGTTTTCTTCAATTTTTCGAAAAAATTCGCCTTCGGCGATAGGCCTTTGCCGGCTGAGGGCATGGGCGTCAACAGGGGGGGAGGCAATGATGTCAGGATAACATGAAAATTTGGTGGTGTTTTACGTATAGTTTCATTTGCTAACCAAAAAACTAAAACAAGATAATTTCAAGTGTCAACAAACCAAAAAATACCCTGCGGGGCAAGTTGGGGGCACTACCCCAAAGTGTCAAAGTTTAAAAAATATTGAATTGTTCAACAAAATACACCTCATAACGGCTCAAAATTTGATTTCAAAGTGTCCAAAACCAAAAAATGCCCTGCGGGGCAGGTGGGGGGCACGCCCCCCACACCCCCCTTAACCCGTGGGACAATTATTTTCCTTGCCTTCCTCCCACACCCTGGTAGAAATTCTGCAGACGCCCGTGGCTGGGGGTACCCCCCAGACCACCTCCCATATTTTCATAAATCGCCCCCCCCCCCCCCATGACAAGAGGCTAGATCCGTCCCTGGCCATAACAAACAACTAAAGCAAATTTAATATCATTTATTTACATTAATAAACCCTTTATATCCTCCATTATCCCCCTTGTACCAAAGAATCCACTAGACGTCAGTCGTGTTCCTTATTTTCTCGATTCAAGGCCATAAAACATAGAGGAGGAGAAGAAGATGATGAATTCTAGATTAAACAATCCACCTATTGTTGAGCATGTAGCTAATTGTTGTTTCAACAATGCAAACACCAATCAGATGCAAAACCATTATTAGACCAACGGCAACAATGCTGTCGCGCGAGAACAGACCTTCAGACAAAATGTCAACAATCAGAACACCTACGCGGGCAGCGTCTTTCCATACCCTAATCGAGCCCAACTCATTGATTTGATTTTTTGCATTTTACGCGCATTTAAAGCCGAATCTATTCGTTATAACCAAACATTCTAACACTCCCATTCATAATGAAGCAGATAAGTGAGGTGTCTCATCAATATTGGAGGTTTTACTCACGTAATTGTTGACAGTTTGAAAGTTAAGAACGTTGTTCGGAAAGAGATTTAAACACTTTATAAGGAGATACAAATTTCTGGAAAACAAAATTCGGACACGAGACAAAAATGCATTTGATTATAAGCAAGGCGAAACAAAATGAGCAGAAGAGGTTGGCTTTAATCAATAATTATAATAATCATGAAAATTAAATTAAGACCAATATTTCAGGTCAACCCCATAGGTCTACGCAGAAGTACCAACTACTTTTGGACTTCGCATTAATACCAACGAATGTTTTTGATCAGAATAGATTCTCTGATATTGTCAGCTAGGTTTATTGTAGGTCCAATACACCAATTTAAGATGGTTTTTAATAAGTGTTTTTGTGTTACAAAACAGGTACCAGGTGTTTAGGTGCTTAGGTAACTACCTAAGGTACTAAGAATTTACAGTAGGAAGTCACTAGAAGGACGACACAAAATAATTTGAATTGATAGAAAATATTTTGTTCAGTTCTTTAAGTCTCTAAACAGTTGTATTGAGTTGGGCTCGATTAGGGTATGGAAAGACGCGCTCGGCGTACGCGCTACATTTTCTGTGAATTTCATTTCTTGGAAAGAGTCATGTCTACAAATGTCGGTTAGTTGCTGGTTTAAAAACATATATTTTGAGCTTGAGAATTATATTTTATAACCTTTGTAAAATAATACCTATCATAATTAAGTTAATGGTATTATTTTCAGGGCTTACAAACAAAATTATGATCAAAATCATAGAATTCTTCTTCAAATTTTACAATCTAAATCAAGACGGCAAAATATTAAAATGCATCACACCATTCATAGCGTAAAAATAGTGGTAGTATCAATAGATACTAGGAAAACGCTCGGTGTAACGTGTTGATGAGCGAGCACCGGCACGAGCACAATCTCGAACAGAAATCTCGTTGTTTCGTAACACTCAGAAAACATATCCACATTGAATTGAAATATGATCCACTTATCAACAAAAAGTTACCATTTTCATTGAAACAGCGATCTATCACTATGAATAGGTACAAAAAAATTTGGTAATACTAGGTATATATATATATATATAAAGTTTTGGCAATCTGATGATGACAGTTGCAATACTGTCGAAACGTTATTGCACTATTAAATATCGCTTGGCATAATACCGAAAATGAGTTTTCTTATATATATTTATCATCACCCTATCTGAGGTCATCAGAAAAAACCACATTAGTCACCTATAGGTACTCATCGTATGAGAAAAATCCATACGAGAAGGTGAATGTCAGTTGTCAAACGTGGAAAGGATTCCACGGTCTTCTGACCTCTTCATCACGCGTCTCGGACTGTAGAAATACAGTTTATATGGAACAAAACCACTGCAGATTGAATAGCCTGCTTAGCTTAGTGGTTAGAGCACTGGACCGGCAATTCAGGGACGTGGGTTCGATCCCCACAGTAGGCAAATCTTTTCAATTTGCAGTTATATCATATTGGCAATAGGTAGGTATGTCAAATGAAAAGTTTGATTGAGGTCACAGGTACCATATATTTGTACTTAAATTCCGCCGGCCAATGTATGATTATTGATTAGTGTTTACTGATTAGTGAGTTAAACTGACATGAGAAATCGTCTCAAAGAAATAAATTATGTCCGATTGATACGAGCAATACAATTCAGTAAAACAGTTGACCAAATGTGCATGCATTTATGAAATGCGAGTCTCCTATCACTGTCACACGAGAAGCATCTCATGTGCCTATGTTTGAAATATTACCTTTATACTACAGGTGATGATTAAAAGAAACAAAACTCGATTTGTATTTACCTAAATGGCAGCCACATTCCACTATACACTTCGTCCGACATCTCTGATCTTAACTTCGTCTAAACTTTGCAAAGAACACTCCAACTCCACAACCGTTCACTTGAAAGTCTGTGCTGACTGTGCCGCGGGCGAGCGAGCCTCGAGGGTGCGCAAAGCAGAAAACACAAAATGGAGACAGAAAGTCTGCAGCTGCCAATCACAGTCAAGTTTTAAGGAAATTTCTTATTGCCAATCACAAACAAGGTTACAAAAGCGAATGCTTTGACCCATTCACGAAGTTCGAATTTCTTTCGGTAATCTTCGGCTATGGATGGGAAAAGGGGTACTTATGCGAAATCTGGATCCTCGGTCAAGTCCGCGCAGCGTAGCGACGATGGTACTCGGCGTTGTGGCGACTGAGGATGAGAGATGTCAATGCGGGGATAGGAAGATTGTGAACTTGGTCCAGCGCAAAAGGATCCAGCGTCTGTGTTTCACAAGCGATTCGTTGACTTGGAATTATGTTGTAACATATCGTTGGACACCTCTTGATGAGACCAATCTAAAAGTGTATATTTAGTTCTATTACTAATAAATACGTTACGAATATAGACGATACTAGACGATAATATACTAGACGATGTGTTTTTAAATTACAAAATTATATCATAAGAAAGGACTACATTGCAAATACTAGGAAAACGCTCGGTGTAACGCGTTGATAAGCGAGCACCGGTACGTGCAACATTTCGAATCAAAATTACCTAAAACACTGCAACAATCCACTCAAATAATAAAAAGAATGACTGCAACACATGCTTTTGCAACTTAGTAAAAATTACACTCGAAAATATTAAACAAATTAAATTTATTAAAAGTTACAAAAATAATTAAAACATTAGCTGAGTAATTGTGTATTTGTGTAATAGGCAATTAGCTAAATGTATGAGCAAAAATATATTTAAAAATTAGAATTACCTATCCAAACAGTCATTACTTCCCCTTCTGTATTGAGCGTAACTACCTCAAACGTTTTATGAACTAAGAAACTTATCGATTTAAAATCAAATTTTGTAGGTAAACACAATCTCTATATGAAACAACCAATCTATTTCTGCAATTAATCATAACTTTCGTCTGTCGACAAATAGTGTTCTTAGTCTTTGCAAGGAATGAAAAAATGCTTCATATATATGAAAACTCCAATAAACAATAAGTCATACTCTTCTTCAAGCAAATAATATAAAAACTATATAGGTATATACACCCACGCATGTAAACTAACTAAAAATAACAATCATTGTAATAATTGATACGTTTTCTAACAATAATACGTTCAGGCAGCTGCCCTGCCGCCTCCACGTTTTGAGCGGCCGCAACAGACTCCTTGAACCTCATGTTTAATGAAAATACATGTTTTTTTTTTATTTATGGACGGATTTCTAAAAAAACTATACAGGTCCAAGTTAGAATGAGATGAAGATGTGTGCCAAATTTCAGATTGATCCGTTGACTGGAGGGTTATTCTAAATTCCCTTGTCGTCTCGTATCAATTGATACGGCGTTACTACCATGTTAAATAGATAGCACTCCAGTGTGCAGAGACTAGAGAGCCCGTATCACGTGAAACGAGACGACAAGGGAATTTAGAATAACCCTCTGGTGCGACTTGGGTTGACGCGACAAAAAACAAACAAACAAACAAACAAACACACACACACACAGAGAAGAGTCAAGTAAAGACGCTCGCTTAATTAAAACTCGGAGTATTCTTAACATCTTTGCCTGTATTCTTAATTTGCTTTAATATGTCGTGTACCCATGGTATAAGTATCTCTACGCATGGTGTATACCTACATTTTATTCATAAAACTCATCACATTTTACAGAATTTAATTTTTTTTTAATGCAACGTTGTTTTCTATTCTATTTGCAGAAGCTCTGACCACTAATTTTGTTCAATATTTCTGTCAACAAATTTACAACGCAGTCTTCATGATTCTGCACCGATCACGTTGGCTCAGGCATCAACGCTCTTGACTTGCACTCTATAGGTCCCGGGTTCGATTCACAAGTCGTCCATCTTGACCGAGGATTGCATAGATTCCCTCAGTTTACTAATGTACCACGTACGACTGTCTCCTTCCTACCGGTCATATTTACCTATTCTTTATCATCATTCCATCATTAGCCTATTTTTTTGTCTGGGGTTTAACGTCGCACTGTTCTGCAGCGAGGCTAATGGCGATGGATTAGCCTATTAAAAACCACAACGTGGCTCAACCGATCGAACATTCCAAAATATTTATTTTTTGAAATTACCGTCATGAATTACTTTCTTCAACATTTGAACTCTATTTAAGTATAAACAAATCATAAAATGTCATTTAACTTGCAACTCCTGTCTTACAGCGAGGTTTAAAATTATTGCCTTCCGAGAATAACCAAAACTTTAACACAGGAGGTATAGGAAAATCATTGCGTTTTTTGCTTATAACTTCTAAAATAGCACACGTTGGTATTGTTTTCAATTTTTTCCCTAATAGGATATCCATATATCTACCAGAAAACAAGTTTTTTGATCAAAGTTGGGACTACATAAAAATTAGATCTTCATTATTGAGCGAGCGAAGCGAGCGTCTCCTTTTGGCTCTTTTGGCACGGACCTCTGTTATTTTTTTATTTTTTTTTTTTTATTTTTTTTTTGTTTGTTTTTTTGTTTGTCTGTCGTCTGCTCGTATACAGGTCGCACCGTTTATTCGATCAAACTGAAATTTTGCACACATGTCCAGACCAAATATGAGATTTGCTGTCTCTAATTTTTTTGAAATTCCCTGATTGGTTCAAATTAAAAAAAAATTATCTTTCGATTGGTTGGTCCGATCAATTTGAAATTTACCATAGTCATATCAACCAACATTGTACCCAATCATAAAAAGTTTCAGCCAAATCCTCCCATTGGTTAAAATTTAAAACCATCTTTCCTGTGTTTTTTGAAATTTAAACTAGAACCGATTGAACGATCAACTTATAACTTCGCATGATGGTTAGGACCAACATTATCTGCATTTTTGAAAATTTTCATACTAATCTGTGCTTAAATCCAAAAGTTATTGACATTTTACGGACTATTTGCGTGTTGGCTGTCAAATTCACGGCGACTTCGACTCTTCAGTTCAAGGCAAGGTAGTTAGAGCAGAAACTTTCAAACGCATATGAAACTGATAATGACCGTTTAACAGATCGATCTGATATTGTGTAGACTTACTTATATCAGATGAGTGGCCCCAGGTATATTTGTTAAGGAGATCCTGTGATTTTTGAAAATTAACACGGAACAGTTCAATCATAAAGGTTTAATCTATCAACTTAAAACTTTGCATATTTGGACCAATATTTTAGGAATTTTTTGAGATTTTTACAAGTCTGTTACGAAATTCTAGAACGATTGGCTTTTAATGACATTTTAGATAGACAGAATTTCGGTTCGAGGTGTTGCGCATATCCGTGCTCGCTCATCAACGCGTTACTCAGAGCGTTTTCCTAGTTAGCCTAAATGTGACACGATTTTACTTGTCTGCCATAAGATAACATGGGGAAGAAAACTCAATTTATCTAAAAAACTAGACACGAGAAGTGTTTAATTTTTTCAAGGATTGTGTATGGCATGATTATCAATAAGTAGGCAAAAAATTATGAAAATCTGAGACCATGTCCGATTGGATGAGCCACCTTTTAATTGTATTCTTTACATCACTTGATGATTTACTCTCAACGACGTCCAATGATTTTACTACAGTTTATTATTGATAACTTTGCTTTCAGTTCCTTGGCATAATTTATTATTCGATACACTTGTAAAATAAATAAGCATGGTTATACAAATAAGTAATCTGCTGTGATACTTACGTATATGAAGAATGAAGACGAGTGTTATAAAATGTCCCTCACTGTCTTGTTGAACGTCTAACTTGTCTCTGTGACAGTGTAGTAACTATCAGAGCGCCATGCTGAGACCGACTGATGAATTCTAATGCAGGGACGACGATGACTCGCATTTCAACCAATTGATGTTCATTCATTGTTCTGACCTCAGCGCTAACAGCTGGCAGGGTCTGGGTTCGACGCCAGTACTCCTGCCCTCACATGATTGCCAGGGGCATTAATTGTAGTTTTTATTTCCAAAAGATTACAGAGTGGGGAAGGTGGTGACCGGAAAATATGTTTCATCTGATGAAGTTTGGGGTGTTGGAGGGGGGGGGGGGGGAGGGGGGGAGCCATTATCGTAACATTTTTTTGTATTTTTTTTTTCGGGAAAGATTTTGGGATAATATTGAAAAAATGGTTAGGTTACAAGAATGATGAAATAAAGGACATCTGTTTCGCGTTCATTCTTGCGTTCAGGATGAGTTTTTAGGCTGATGTAATATTTTAAAAAGTTGTAAGATGATGTCATATCGGATTAAAATGTTAAACATTACTGACTCATCTGAACATAGCAAGGATCCTTTATCTCTCCCTTTCCTCTACCATTGCTCTACCTAACATAGGAGAAAATAACAATATTTCTACATTAATCAAGGCAATTAGGAATTCAAATGTCAGTTGAATTATCCATTTTATTCGGTTTCCTCCATGCTTTGTCAATGTGTCTATATTTTGATGTTTAACGTCGCACCTTTCTGCAACTAGGCTAATGGAATAGCTATGTATGGACTGGGGGAAGGTGGCGGACGTGGCTTATTAGTAAAGAACCTTCCACGCATTTGTCTTAAACACGACAATCTCAGATGAAGAACAGAAGTGGGAATCGAATCCGGGACCTCCGAAGTGCAAACCATAGCGATACTGCCTGAGCCAACTTGTACCTTGCAAATTGCAATGGTAGTTATCAGCACACTGACGTATGTCTTGGCCAAAGTAAAAACGTATTTGAACGAAACGGATTGGCCGCTGATCAGGTTCCTTTTGACAATGAATCCTTGTTATTATCAATCAAATCAGAGCTCAACTCAAAGAGTTAGATGATGCTCAATCTCTTTTCAGACACTCCTTTATTCGAATACCGTTTTAATTTGGGCAAGTGTACCTCTATCTATCGTGCAATTTAATTCAATTATGAAACATATTAATAATTATCGAGCAGTAAAATGAGAATAATCATTCTAAGAGCAATTCTCCCAAAGGATGAATAAACGACAGGAAATGATTCTTAGTTTTGCTGCACTAACATAACATAATCTGCATATTCCCAACAATACCCTGCTTACCTTGAAAGATGTTCCCACGGTAATCTAGCAGTGTATCCAGCAGTACTCTGTCACTATTGGTGCACGCTAGTGGCTAGCAGCTACTATTACTTGCCGTGCCGTGCGGTAGAATAAGTCGTCGATTTAGCACAATACACTCGATCGGACTTTGTAGATTGCGACAATAACAACTATGTTACTTGTGCTGTTGTGAAGGAATGAATGCAGATTGGATGTTGAACGGATGTAAGTATCACGCTCATAGCAACGATATCTTATCATGTGATTTAATATTTACTTTGATAGAGTAGCAGCTGTCTGCATCCGTTATCAGGACAGAGTAATCGGGGGTTTAAAAGAATTAAATTCACATTATGTTGTTATCTGTATAAGAGTAAATTACAGATTTTTATTACAATTTTGTTTGTTTTACAAACATTGCTGCTGTGTAGAGTACCTACATAAAATTGCAATGCAACCAGAGTGGGGGTTGCTAATCGTTATAAAGGATTTTGCATCGAGCGGGGCCAGTAGTTGGATGGGTGACCTCCGTCCACTTTTTATCTGTATCTCGACGTTCAAGTCTGGGCAGCTACCGTTGGGCCAGAGAGACTGGGATGGCTGGTTGGGGGTTTGTGTTCTATAGATTTTTTTTTTTTTACAAATATTGAAATCAACAGTTTCAAATATTTTTTATTTCATAGATTGAGTAGGACTTCCGTCACATTCACTGTCAAAGATTGTAATCTGTAAGACATTTGTAATCCTTGCTAAAAAAAATATTTATAAAAAATCTGAATGTCGCCTTTTGAAGTAAAGGAATACAGATAAATTGAATTGAATGTCACTGTCAGAGCAAATTTAAATTATCTCTGTTGTTTCTTATAGTTCTCAATTTCCCCGCTAGATAGTGATATCGCTCAGAATTCTACTAGAAGTACACAGAACTCCCGCTAGATGTCTCGCGTATGTCAACTGAACTGATTTACCGCCTTTTGTCATGCATCTTGAACATTAGGAAGTGTTCCAATATGCAAATCCGCACCCGTCGCATTCCGAAGTGTGATAATATTTTGTCTTTAGCCGAAGTATTGATACGTAACGTCGGTTCGGCCTGATTTGATTCGAGTACGGAAACGACCGTGGAGTGAAGTGACAGTGACAGCCCGAGTTGACGCAATGTGACACTCGTTATCTCATTTAGAGCAATTGTGGTCGGAGTATTATTCTTTACAAGGACAATTTTGCAATGAAGTAGTCATATTTTTAGAGGTTTATATGAAGACTGATTAATATATCATTTGGAACGGTTTTATTTACAGATTTCAACATTTTGAAAACTAATCTTGTTTGGGAAATAAAGTTTATTGGATAGAAATAGAACTATACATCGAAAAAATATGTATAGATGTTTTCGACATACTTCTTCACGAGTTTATTTAGCTGAACAAATACCACACAATTAATAATTTATTGGATTATATGATTCGACCTAATTAAATTGTTTTTTTAATTAAATCGCATTTATTTAACAGGAAATGTAGTCCAAAAGAGTTTATTATACAACACTAATAACATTTGAAGCCAGATTGTTTTTACTATTAGTGAAACTACGTCCACAGCGCGGATCGCATGTAATACGAGTGACTCAGTGAGTGGTGGTATGTCGTGTGCAAATGACAGGACTTGTGCAGTGGATTGAATGCAGTCTGCAGGCGGCAGGAATGCAACTGCACCGAGCAGGCGGGATCTCTATCAGGTGTTCCGGCTCTGTGATCCATGTGGCACGGGTCACGTGTCTCTGCAGCATCTCGTCTCCCTGGCAACGTATCATTGTCAACAGGTCAGTACATCTTCAGTGAAGCTTTAGTCTTTGACATACTCGAAGTCACTTTGAAAATACTAGGAAAACGCTCGGTGTAAAGCGAAGTTGAGCGAGCACCCGATCGCGCAACATCTAGAATTGAAATTTTGGAACGCACAAAACGTGTAACATCCATATTGAATAGGGAAGTCTCGTGAAGATTTGAATTCAGAATAATATTTATTTTATGAAAGTTGAGATGTTGCTGAACACAGATGTGGTATTATTTTTGTTGTTGGACAAATAGTTCTCATGGAATTAATTTACAAAGTTTGATAGATCTCCTCTCATTTAAAAACAGGAAAATTGGCAATGACATCACAGTTTGCTATATTGCCATGGCAACAAGGGAATCCCCATGTCAACACAATGTTCAAGACTTGGAAATGACATCACAGTTCTGATTCTTGTTACAGGCCGTTTTTCCCGCCAAAAATCCTATGATATTTGAACTCGATTTTTATGAATGAAAATTTAAGATTTCACAGGTAATAAAATATTTGTCATTATTATTTGTGTTTATTTATGGAAATTTACTAGAATAAAATTTCATGAGACTTCCCTATTGAATTATGATACACTCAATCATCATAAAAGTACCTACTTTTTATTGAAACTGCGATTATCCATCGAAAATCAGATCCAAGTTGCTTTGGCCCAAGTTTCCCATTCATTTCGATACCAATATATTTAAAACAGTTAAAAATGTCAATAAGTGTATACTTTCTTGACCGATTGGGCTGAAAATTAGTAAAATAATAGAAAATGGTAGTTTTAATAGCTATGCAAAATTTGAAGTTGATCTGACCATATTTTGATTTTCGACCAATCGGGAGATATTTTCATTTTTTAACCAATCGGAGGCCAGCTTTCAAAAACTATACGCGATTAAATTAGAATGATATTAGTATGTGTGCAAAATTTCAGCTCGATCGGAAAAAATTCGTATTTTTTCAATGACACCATGCAGAATAGCTGTGCTGTGTTTCTGAGTTTCTTTTTGTCTCAGGAATTACAAAAAAGAATAGGTTTGCTGCCGTTTACAAGTTAAAACTGACCAGTCAAGTCAAAGTGCCAACCTCGGGGTCCGTTCTCGAGGGAAACTTTTGTTTTTGCATTGCTATAAAACAAAAGAAGTTCGTGAAAGCTATGAATAGTTGGGACTGGGAAAGATCCTTTTAGAATTTTAGGATTTTAGAATGAAGGAATTCTAGATTATAGAGAATTCACAAATACAAACGAAACGAAAACCTCGTTAAAAAAAAATATTTCTTTGCGAATCGTTCAAATTAAATAGAGCCCAAGTACCATGGTACAATTCATTGAACATAGCTATAGTGTGCTACATTCCCATTTTTCATTTAACATCATTTTTTAATTTTTTCGAGAAGTGAAACACAGAAATGTGACACAGAGTTGAAAAAGAAATTGCTCCGTGTATGTTAGGCTCTAAAATATGACCAGCGAAAATACCATTTCTGAGTCATTATTTGAATTTGAAAAACAAATAATATAAGTGTAGGCTGTGACAGTTGTATGTGTCAGTTCTGTCCTTGCTTTGGTAGGTGTACCAAGTTCAAATGCAGACATTTAGGTTGGGTGAGTGGTTAACGCTCTGAACTTGTATTCCGGAGGCCCGGGTTCGTTTCCCGCGGTCGTCCTTCCTGACTGGGGTTTTTTCGTGGTTTTCCCTCAGTCGACAGGCAAATGCTGGGAAGGTACCCTACCAATAGGCCACGACCGCCTCCTTTCCACCTTCCATCCTTACCTACTCTTCACCATCATCTCCCAATCATCCTCATAATCATTCATCCGTCGTCATTAGCCTCGCTGCAGAACAGTGCGACGTTAAGCCCCAGACAAAAAAAACAAGCATCTTTCGAACGCTTGAATTATGCATTGCTTTTTTTAATTATGTACCTAAATAAATACTTCTAAACTCTTTTACCCGGAACGCTAATATATAGAGATGTGCGATTTTCGTTATGAAGATGATGTTTCTGAAGACCAAAAGATCAAACCCTGGACCTCCAGGTCTGTAAACTGCAACTTACTCATCAGTCATCCTCATGGTCCATTCACTGCGTCATCTCTTGGTCTCTGGTTCACGTTGAACGCATCTGAATGGAGATAATGTCATGGATTAGATGCAGCAAATGATGTCCGCTGTTGTAAAACCACGTCTAATTGCACAGATGCATTCTCTTCTGGCGATGTGAAAGCTGCACCAGAAGTGCAGCGAGTGCATCGCTTCTTGTTGCCCCTTCTGACAGTAGCCAGTGGCGTAACTAAATACCCCTGTAATTTTGTTTATTAGCGATCCTCCGAGATTACGTAATTATAATCACAAGTTTGTTAGAGGATCGAGGATCAGGAAAAGATTATTTGCATATCATTCCAAATGTTGCAGCTTTACGTATAGCCTCCTTGTCTGTGCGATAGTCATCATATTTTTAACATCTAGTCTTTCTTTTCTTTGAATGCAATTCATGCATCGTATTTCCAAATATTAATTCCAACGCAATTTTCTTTGAAAGATGGTCCTCCAATGTTTTTTTTTAAATACTCTTCACATATTTTATAAATAAAACTTCATATGGAAACAGAATTTTGGAGGTCATTCGTTCCGTTGCAAACAAATTATAGAAACAAGACGCATCAACAAAAAAAAATTGAGATGTAAATAAAGACGGCTGGGTAGTGAGTTTGACCTTGAAGAGTTTTTTAATCGATTATTATCAATATCTTTTACCAATGTAATTGTTAACAAAATAAGGCTATTTACGAGTATTCAGAGCAGTTCAATGAAATAATTCCATAGCTTGGAATGGTTTATCTAGTGGAGCGGTCGCTCCACGCCAGCCAAGTCGTACGGCGCGCGCACACTCATTTAAAAAGGCTGGAGCAAACCCACTTTTACTGTAAGCATCAAAGTGGCATTTTCGGCCTACTGGATCTTAAAATTGGAAAATCTCACATTGTTGCGATATATCTTAATTTCGAGCTATGGCCCACCCTACAACATATACCAAATTTGGGAACAATAGGTTACGCCCTTTGCGCGCTAGAGGACCGTGAAAACAGTGTTTTAGGGCGGTTTTCATAATAATAATAATAATAATAATAATAATCTCAGTAGTAGTAGTAGTCTCCTGGAATTTAAATCCGGTAAACAGGCCACAGCCTAAACGGCTGAACCGATTGATCCCACATTTTTACCACGTGTGCACTTTTGGCGTCTGATTTAACCTTCACCCCATGAATTTTTTGTGCCGCCATTTTGAAACCGGAAGTGACGTCATATCTCGTCAACAGCTGGACTGATTGGAACGAAAATTGCGCCAAACGATCCAGACGGTCATCTATATGCATGATCAGTAGCAAAAGACTAAACATTATGTTAAAGAAACCGGAAATGACGTAATGAAATTTGAAATACATCGATTGGCTTTTTGGCAACAAATGTTGATCCGATTATTTTGATATTTATGTAACGTATGTACTTTTGACGTCTAATGTGACTTGTTATAAAACCAACCGGAAGCCGCCATTTTTAAACCGGAAGTGACATCATATCTCAATAACGGCTAAATAGATTTCAACGAAACCAGCGCAAAACAATTTAGACGGTCAACTTTATGTATTATCTTCAATAATATTTGCAGTTTCCCATACCTAAACCGGAAATGACGTCACACATTTTAATAATCTTACAAATTTTTATTTTGATGCAATAAATATACTATTTGAGACAGCTTATAAAATTGTAATCATGTTTCAAATATACTTCAAGGGGTCAGAGATTTCAGCAGCCATTTTTAAACCGGAAGTAACGTCATATCTCAAAAACTGGTAGACAAATCGGTATGAAACTAGCGCCAAACGATTCGGAAGGCCATCTCTATGGAATATGAACTGTACAAATAGAATTTTCCTATTTATGAGACCGGAAATGACGTCATTCAAATGTATAAATTATTATAATTCCCTCCTATACAATAAATACATATTCAGAAAGCTTAAAATGATACACATCATTTATAGAAATAAATTCTATGTGGCATTGCAGAAAGTTCAGCAGCCATTTTGAAAACCGAAGTGTTTCCATATCTCGGAACTGGGTTGACTGATTGGAATGAAACCTTTGCTATTCTTCGTGAAAGATCATTTAAAGCAATTATTTAGGACCATACGCTGCTATTCATTAGTGGTAACGAAATTGTAAAGGGTGATGATTTTTTAAAAGAATTTAGTAATTGTTCATTTCATATGTGTCACAAGTTGTTAGAATAAACTAAAAAAAGGAGTGATATCCCCATAAAAAACACTTCGTGTAAAAATACCAGCCAAGTCTCTTACTAAAAAAAAATATATGAAATCTAAAAATTCTGCACTGAAAAGTAATGATATCAAAAAATTTGCCAAGTCAAAACTTTATTTGAAAATCAAAAAATACTTGGCGCATCGATTTTTTAGGGCATTTTAGGTATACTATATGTTTGTATATTTTATGTATATTTTAAATCTGGCCTATACTTCTAAGCAATTAATATACACGATGCGCCAAGTATTTTTTGATTTTCAAATAAAGTTTTGACTTGGCAAATTTTTTGATATCATTACTTTTCAGTGCAGAATTTTTAGATTTCATATATTTTTTTTTAGTAGAAGAGACTTGGCTGGTATTTTTACACGAAGTGTTTTTTTATGGGGTTAGATTTACTCTGTCCTACAGCTGATGTTTAGTGCCCGAAAATTAGTAAAATTATGGCACTAAACATCTGTTGGACAAAATAAAACTAATAACTTATTACAAGCTATGAAATTATTTTCATAGAACAGTTCTGAATACTCGTACAAAGCCCTATTTTGTTAACTAGGAAAACGCTCTGTGTAACGCGTTGATGAGCGAGCACGGATACGCGCAACACCTCGAACCGAAATTATGTCTATAGAAAATATCATTAAAAGCCAATAATTCTTGAATTTCGTCAGACTCAAGTATAACAATCTCAAAATATTCCTAAAACATTAGTCCCAATAACCATGCAAAGCTTGAACCTTTTGAACCTTTCTGATTGAACTGTTCCTCGTTAATATTCAAAAATCACAGGATATCTTTAAAAAAATAGACATGGGACCACTCATGTGATATAAGTGTGCGTACTTACACAATATTAGATCGATCTGTTGAATGGTCATATCAGTTTCATATGTTTGAAAGTTTCTACTCTAACTACCTTGGAACTATAAAGAGTCGAAGTAGCCGTGATCAACATTTTCGAGAAATTTGACAGCCAACACGCAAAATGTTCGTAAAACGTCAATAACTTTTGGATTTAAACACAGATTAGTCTGAAAATTGTCAAAAATACAGATAATGTTGGTCCCAATGACCATGCTAAGTTTTAAGTTGATCGGTCATACGGTTCTAGTTTAAATTTCAAAAATCATATGAAAGATTTTTTTAAATTTTAACCAATGGGAGGATTTAGCTGAAACTTTGTATGATTGGGTAAAATGTTAGTGGTAATGACTTGTCAAAATTTCAAATTGATAAAACAAACCAATCGAAAGATAATTTTTTTTAAATTTGAACCAACCACGGGATCCCGTTCAAAAACGATCCCAGGGACCTCATAGAGTACGTTAGTATGTGTACAAAATTTCAGATCGATTGCTTAAGCGGTTTGACCTGGGCTGTGACCACAAAAAAAAAAAAAAAAACACACAGAGAAAGTGCCATAAGAGTACCGTGGTGACGCTCGCCTTGTCGCTCAACAATTACATTGGTAAAAGATATTGATAAACATCGATTAAAAAACTCTTCAAGGCCACGCTCACTACTCAACCCTCTTAATTAACTATAATATACATATCAAATTAGTGGCATTGTATGCATTAAATCAAGCTATATCGATATCGTTCACCAAATTATAATTGGAACAAAAAAAACGTTGGTAAGAAGTGGATGTAAGATTTGTTACTTCTATGAGGATTGCTGGATTGGTAACATCAACAGAACTTAGTCCCGCGATCATCTCGCCAAAGCTCCTCCATTATGAGAATTTTCGTAAATAAAAATGTTTTAACTGGCCTTCCCATCACTAATTCTGACTCAAAAATAAGATTTAAATATACAAAAAAATATAATTATACTTGCATGCAAGAAGTATGAAAGGTTTTTGGTTCCCCTAAATCTGTTGGTCCCTAAACCACAGACGAGCGTTTAGCTGCAGTGTTGCATGCAGCACGCACTGTTTTGCACACGGCAGAATTGAACTCTTCCCATCACAACTTCTTGCTCTCTTTCCACCTGCTGTTGCAAACTATTCATTAATTACAAATAAAACATAACTCTTGGGACCTTCATGGATGATAGAAATGTCGCTGAAAGTGAAACATGGAAGAGCGTGTCACAGGCTAGTTGATGATCTGATTCAGTCGGGTGATCCCGGTTCGATCCCCGACATTGGACCAGGACAGTGCATAGTACTTTTATATGCCTGCAGACTGTACGCTTTTACATGTTACATTATTTCTCTAATACATTTTGTTTGCGTCATATCAAACAAAAACAATCTAACTGGTAAAACTAGCAGTAAAACATTTGGGGGCACTGTGGGATCGAAGACAATGCAATTATTATGTAGCCAGAAATGGTAAAGATGAAAAGCTGCAGAGAGGGCAATATTATAACTCGAGTATTGCTACACATAGATTATTCTCAACAGAGCCAGGCTCCACTAGTGAGAATGTAATATAGAGAAGGGAGGAGAGGAAACCCGGTACCGGCATGTAGCCTACTCCTGACGAAAGATACCAAGGGGACCAACGGCTTAACGTCCCTTCCGAAGGACGGTGTAACATTCACAGCACAAGCCTCCACAACCCGCGCCGTCGAGAGACTGATAACAGGTGGAGGGAGGTCGTCACACTAACCCCTAAACACCCCAGTCTCTCTGGCCCAACGACAGCAACCTGGCAAGGCAGAGTTGAATGGTCACCCATCCAATCGCTGACCGCGCTCAATGTTCTAACGAGAACCGAGGTATCCAACACACCAGCCGTTGGGATACCAGTTATAGATCAGTGCATTTTGAACAACGGGGGGGGGGGGGGGGGGGGCAGTTACCTCATGTGTAGAATTATTTATACCTATATTATATATATATATTTTTTTTAATTTTGAAACTTGGTGGCAGATGGATGGTTATGATGATTATCTGGGGACAAAGAAGAATAGGTAATTGAGCGAGCGTAGCGAGCGTCACCACGGTACTCTTATGGCACTTTCTCTGTGTGTGTGTTTTTTTTTTTTTTTTTTTGTATATGTTTTTTTTTTGTGGTCACACCCCAGGTCAAACCGCTCAAGCAATCAATCTGAAATTTTGTACACATACTAACGTACTCTATGCGGTCCCTGGGATCGTTTTTGAACGGGATCCCGTGATTGGTTCAAATTTAAAAAAAATTATCTTTCGATTGGTTTGTTTTATCAATTTGAAATTTTGACAAGTCATTATTACTAACATTTTACCCAATCATACAAAGTTTCAGCCAAATCCTCCCATTGGTTAAAATTTTAAAAAATCTTTCATATGATTTTTGAAATTTAAACTAGAACCATATGACCGATCAACTTAAAACTTTGCATGGTCATTGGGACCAACTTATCTGTATTTTTGACAATTTTCAGACTTATCTGTGTTTAAATCCAAAAGTTATTGACATTTTACTGACATTTTGCGTGTTATCTGTCAAATTTCTCGAAAATGTTGGTCACGGCTTCTTCGACTCTTTATAATTCCAAGATAGTTAGAGAGTTAGGCACGAAGGTCTACTACATAAACTAATTAAATATCAATTCCCCAACTACTTAGTAAATATCATCCACTCCTATTTAAATCAAAGATCCTTCACCGTACACATCAACGGTGCCTGTTCTTCAACGAGGCCTATCCTGGCTGGAGTTCCTCAGGGATCTATCATCAGTAGATCTATATGCTGACGATGCCGCAGTCATCTGCCAAGCTATGGCGCCTGATCTACTTGGCCCAATCTACTTTTCACAAAGCGTCGCAAGTTTCTGCCGCCTACCATCTCCATCTCAGGTACGGCGATCTCCTGGAGTCCCAGTAATGTGTACCTGGGCGTCACCCTGGATGCCAAGCTCTCCTGGAAGGCCCACACTGAGAAGATTGCCAGCAAGGCCAATGGGAAGACGGCGGCGTTGTTCCCACTTCTCAAGAGCAAATCCATGCCGCTCGCCAGCAAGCTGCTTCTGATCCAGAGCGTAATCGTGCCCACACTGACGTACGCCTCGCCAGTGTGGTACGAGAGGACTTCAGCGGGAGCGCGCGAGATGCTGCAGAGGGTGCAGAACAGGGCCCTCAAGATCGCCCTGCGCACGCCGATGTTCACCCGGACGAAGAGCATCCACGAGGACATCGGCTTCGCTTACCTCGACGAGACCATGCAGCAGCAGCACGAGACGTTCACAGCAGCCATAGAAGACCACGAGAACCCCCTCATCAGCCGCCTGAACAACGCCTTTCCAAATCGGAACATTATCTAGTGCCCCAAGACGCACTATTCGGACTTTTGTGTCCCCTCTGTTTTAAATAATCCCCCAAAATCCACTTCGGATTTGTGTATGAAACATTATTATACGGTATCTGAACTTCAGGCCCTGAGGCGTTCCTCAGCGGCCGACAAGAGCGAAGAGAAGATAGCTAGCAGAAACTTTCAAACGTATGAAACTGATAATATGACCGTTCAACAGATCGTCTAATATTGTGTAAGTACACACACTTTTATCATATGGGTGGTCCCAGGTATATTTTTTTAAATAGATCCTATGATTTTTGAATTTTAACAAGAAACATTTTCATCATAAAGGTTCAATCGATCAACTTAAAACTTTGCATGGTTATTGGGACTAATACTTTAGGAATATTTGGAGATTTTTACACCTACAAGTCTGACGAATTTCAAGAATTATTGGCTTTTATTTTTAATGATATTTTCGATAGACACATTTTCGGTTTGAGGTGTTGCGGGTGTCCGTGCTCGCTCATCAACGCGTTATACAGAGCGTTTTCCTAGTATAGAATGGTGGGGAGGAGTTGGTCGTGTCATAGGGAACCTTCCCATCATTTGTCTCTCGATTGAGGGAAACCACGACGAACGTCAGGAAGGACGACCGTGGAATCGAACTCAGGACCGTAGAACTATCTTAGAACTTTATCGTGGTGTGAAACCAGCTCCTAAAGTCTTGATTATGTTTTATTGTGTAACATTCCACTCGTATCGACCAGTGATGAAGATGTGTCATGTTGTACGGATGATACTGCGCAAGACAGGAAGTGTCTTCGTCTGGACTCGAACACGAGACCGATGACCCGAGGTCACCACGTGGTCAGGTGGATGACATCATGTCGTGGTTACCAAGCAACCACTTGTTATCGACCTGTTCTCGCCTACGTCTTAACAACCCCTTCTTAGGGAACTTTATTTCTCAAGCAATGGAAATGAAGGTGTAGAAACATTTCAACATACCAACTTTTTTATCTAGATATTACTCTACCTACCTGTTCAATAATTTCAAATGAAACTAGAATTCTCAGGAATGTATTTGTTGAATAACATAGCTTATTAGAATCGAATCCTGAATCATTGTAGTGCATAAGAATTAGTTTTGTAAAAGCAGAGCTAACTCAGTAACTCTTTGCTTATCTCACATTTTAATCTTGGGGTGAGCAGACATTTTTTTTACAAGCGTCCCGAGGACTAAACGATGGTTCTGTTTCCACGCAAATATCGCCCAATCGCAGTAGGTATGTACATACTCAACAAAAGATAAATCGGTATTTGAGCATCGGATTATCTGAAGATTATTTGATCGCACCTTTAGAAAGAAAGTGTGCTAACTCGGTAGAGATTAGCCCTCGTTTTATTGATAATAATATGAATCGATTGTCAAAAAACAACACCCATACACATTTATTCACATACCGTTTATGTTTTGTCAAGTATATACAGCCAACTTGGCCAAAACCCCGCAAAGACCCGGGGAAAAATTGAATTTCAAATATGAATCTGGACAATTCCATGTGCAGTTTGGAATATTGTTTTCGGCAATTTGATATTTTGATAATCTAAAACTGTTTCAAATAGGTAATGTATTGTACTACCTACTAGTATTTCAACAAAGGGGTAAATACAAAAACTGAATCACTTGCTCGTTAGTTTTCAGTCCTAATGACGCCTCCATCAATCACCCACGCACTCTGGCGGAGGCGTGAATACAACTTCACGGCATTGCAAGTCCGAATCCAAGTGATCGATACAAGCTATTTGTAAATCTCATGGAATATTCATAGTGCTCGTGTGGTCAATACGTCAATAAGCATGTGTTGAAATAGCTGGTAGATTCGTCGCGCAATACAACTTTGTACACGCGATGCATTAGTTCCTGGCAGATGGGTAGATGGCGTTGTGTGTCTTGCGATGCATTAGTTCCTGGCAGATGGGTAGATGGCGTTGTGTGTACACGCGATGCATTAGTTCCTGGCAGATGGGTAGATGGCGTTGTGTGTACACGCGATGCATTAGTTCCTGGCAGATGGGTAGATGGCGTTGTGTGTTATGCGATGCATTAGTTCCTGGCAGATGGGTAGATGGCGTTGTGTGTACATGCGATGCATTAGTTCCTGTCACTAGGATAGATGGCGTTGATGTATAGTCACATCTAGGCTCTCTAGTCACATCTATATGTCCTGATAAAACTTACCCCCTATCGCGACTACCAGTCGTTCTCAGGTTCTCAGATGATGTAGGAAATTACCTAAAATCTAGATGAGGATGTAGGTTTTTTCTGTGGAAAACTTCCTTTAGTCAGGATGATAGGAAGGGATGTACGTTGTGAAAAATATCCGACTGAACCGGGGCTCGAACCCGGGACCTCTCACTTGCCGGGCGAGAGCTCTACCAACTGAGCTACCCGGTCGGACCGACGGACATGAGACACAACACACTGATGAGGGTTAGAGATCTCCGAGGAGAATGGAATGAAGGTAGAGAATGCTTCTACGAACTGTCATACCACCGGTGACGATGCTGTCACCCTGTCTCATTGCACTTGTGTGCGCAACCCTCTTTTACTCGACTTAACAAGTTGCTTTTCAACTTGTTCGGGCTCGAGCCCCGGTTCGGTCGGATATTTTTCACAACGCATCCCTTCATATCATCCTGACTCCATGGAAGTTTTCCACAGAAACCTACATTCTCAAGATTCGAGCTGAAAAGCAATCACAACATAAAAGCAGCTGTATAGAAAAATAACATTCAAATCAAGCTGAATTAAACAGAATTTTTATAATTGAAAAAATTTCCTGTGGGACTTTTCTAAGGGGCTTGTTGCCCTCTCACCTTTCCGTTAGAAAAATTGAGTTAGAAACGCGAGAAAATAATCGAATAATTCCCATGGTATAAATATAAATGCCCACCAAGCCCTCTAGTGAGCGTCAGCGTGTTCCTGGGGAAATGCCCTGCTTTCCCTCTTGCTCTTTGCGCGTATACTCAAGGGTAACAAGACACGGCAGTCCGCCACTGGCTACCTGTCCGCCACTGCCTTGGACCAGTCCGCCACTGGCTGCCTGTCCGCCACTGGCTGCCTGTCTGCCACTGCCTTGGACCGGTCCGCCACTGGCTACCTGTCCGCCACTGCCTTGGACCGGTCCGCCACTGGCTACCTGTCCGCCACTGCCTTGGACCAGTCCGCCACTGTCACAGCTGATACGCGAATACCAACACACACTACTTCCGGTCATGGAGGCACCGACCAGAACGCACTTCCGGTGTTCAGGATTTTATAAAATAAATTGCATAATTACACTTGACTTTGAAATTACATAAAAAATATACATTATTCATTATCTCAATATCATTTTATTTGTTAGAAAGAAGAACCGAAGACTTCTGCATTTCGGAATTCGTTTGTATAGTTGGCGTTTTTAAACATAGGTTTACATTTGGTACGTTGTCCATTACCTATCTTTATCTCATTTGTTTCCCTAATCTAATGTATAGAATATATTTTCTGTTCTATTGATTCATGTTTTCTCAGTGTTTCACTCTGCCGAACAAAAGGCTAAACTATGCGACTGAATCTTATCCGATCTTATCTAACAAGTTGAGTGAAGCATTGCAAACTCATAGTGCATGACGCACTGTAGAAGGTCCTAACGATTAACTGTCATATTCACGAATCACATACACATATTTTAATACGTAATTTTATGGAGGTTTAAATTTTATGTTGTTACTTTACAACAGAATTTAGAATTAATTCTTATTTAGAATTACCAATATTTCCAAAATTATTTTTGTATGAATTATCTACTAATTTAACATAATTGCTTTTAATACAAACTGAAAAACATTTTCCCGAATTGTCAGGACATTCAGTGAATTTGTGAAGTGGATTTATAAATAACTTCTGTGCTCTGTTACACATGTTATGTTTATAATTTCGTGCAAACTATCTCAAAATATACATCACATCGCATGTTATAGCATTTATTATGTCATCATTTTCTGGGTAAAGAAAAATGTAAAAATGTACCACAATTACAATGTTTCTCCATTAACAATAATTACACTTCTTTGTATAGTTATTAAAACTAAAATGTAAAATGTGAACCAACTTGAGGTGGTCTAATGAGCATGTAATGTAGTGTCATGAATATGATACATTGAACGAACAAGGCTGTTTGGAACAAAGAATACATTTGCACCGCTTTATTTCTTACTATTAGCATGTACACTATTGTTCATAACGCACGCATAACAACTAAAAGTATGCATGTTTACTTACAATGTTAGCGTTTTTCAATTCAAATATAAGAATAGAATGGAGAATTTGAGATAACGGATTGCGAGCAATATTAAAAACTCTACCTCCATCGACGGAAAATATCAAAAAGGTGATTTAAATAACGTCAAATAAATCATAATTGCTGTACTTCACAATAGTGGAGTAAAGATGTCTAAAATTAGTGCATTTGTGATACCTTTCGTGAAAATTGGTACCCTTACTAAATCGAGTATGAGGAATCCAAAAATCAATGGCACCAACCTGAGAAATTAATACTTTCTGCGTAATTAGCATAATTAGCATAATTAATAAACATAGATAAAATAATATAAAATTTTATAATATGGTCTTTATGTGTATCCATCAAAAGCTCGTCATGTCAACAATCCATATAAATCATAAAAATTTCAATTTTTTCATTCACATAATAATTAATCGTATAATTAGTTATTTTTTAAAAATCGTTATTCAGCAAAAAGCTTAAAATGACCCTCTCCGATTTTTAAAAAACTTGGTAGGATTGGTCACAAGCCCAAAGAAAACCATACGTATTTTTTGGTTTGTCCATTTATTGAGTACTTTTGGATTTCCAGACCCTCAAAAATCGAAAAATCGAATTTTTATCAAAATTTTGTGTTTAGTTCCTAATTAGCATAATTAATAAAATTAATTATGCTAATTAGTTATAGATAGATAATTAATTATAATTAATTATGCTAATTAGGAACTTAACACAAAATTTTGATCAAAATTCGATTTTTCGATTTTTGAGGGCCTGGAAATCCAAAAGTACTCAATAAATGGACAAACCAAAAAACACGTATGTTTTAATTTGGGATTGTGACCAATCAATTAATAATTAATTATGCTAATTAGGAACTAAACACAAAATTTTCATCAAATTCGATTTTTCGATTTTTGAGGGCCTGGAAATCCAAAAGTACTCAATAAATGGACAAACCAAAAAATACGTATGTTTTACTTTGGGCTTGTGACCAATCCTACCAAGTTTTATCAAAATCTGAGGGGGTCATTTAAGCTTTTTGTTGAATGGCGATTTTTATAAAATAATTAATTATGCGGTTAATTATTATGTGAATGAAAAAAATTAATTTTTTATGATTTATATGGATTGTAGACATGACGAGCTTTCGATGGATACCCATAAAGACCATATTATAAAATTATATATTATTTTATCCATGTTTATTAATTATGCTACTTATGCTAATTACGCAGAGAGTATTAAATTCTCAGGTTGGTGCCATTGATTTTTGGATTCCTCATACTCGAATTAGTAAGGGTACAAATTTTCACAAAAGGTATCATAAACGCACTAATTTGCCATTATATAAGACATCTTGACTCCACTACAATGGAGTATCTGTATCTGTAATTTCTGTTCTGTACTTGTAGGTAGAAGAAGGGAGGAAGTCAATTTCCTCGATTTTGTTTTGCACCCTCTCTCTTAAATTATGTATAATCAAGCTCTATCAATTGCCATTTGACTTATGTCAACAAATACAGTTAAATTGAAGTATTCTCGTCGTACATAATGACTCCTGTATCTATTAGATACAAATATGATTGGTTGAATACAAATTTACTGTTTTTTTAGCTCACCTCAAGAATCATTGAAATGATATCCGGCCTTCTACCTCTGAGGTACCGATATGTTGATTCTTCTACTCAGCAAGTGCTAATTCATAGCTTGCACGAACTTCTTTTGTTTTATATCAGCAAGGCTAAATTATTGAATTTTCCATGTGACTGAGGACGGACATTTTGTTGGCACGTTGACGGGTCAGATTATAACTTATTATTGACGTAAATCGATGTATTTTTGTAATGTGAGTGATTCCTCTGCGTACTAAAGATATCTCCGGAGCATATACAATTTCCCAGGTAGCCATTAACTATAAAATATCGTCAAAAAAGCAGAGAATCACAGCTATTCTGTGTGCCATCAAGATGGTAGCCGGCAACAATGAGATGACATCACATGCAACCGATGAATAGATGTGTTGCTGTGCGTATGACAGCAGTGATATCGGATCGCTGCAGCTGAAACAAGTAAAAGTGTGTAGAAAGGAAAGGGTTGAGTGTGAGAACTAGACATGACATGACATGATATTCCTGGAGTTCCCACGCGGTGAGTTCCATAGAACTCCAGTCACACTCCAGCGAGGACGCGGATACCTTCCTTGTCCATGGGATAGGCGTGCATACGGCTCAGGTAACTGTCAAGCAATACCAGAGAGTTGAGTGCTCTCATTGGCTGACAGTGATTACAGTACGTCCAGCGAGCGTGTAGCCAGTTCAGCAAATGCTGTGTAAAATTCAACAATGGGTTTAGCTTGTAATCCTGAGTGTTTTGACGCGTGTCGGTTGTAAATATCTCTCAACCACTGCAGGTGTTCGGGAAAGGGTTGTTTTGTTGTGGTGCCAAATATCTTTCAATGCAGTTGGCTTTTAAAATTCAAGGAAAGTTGTTTAAAATGGCAACTGTGTAGGTGGAAGGGGTGGCAGGTCATAAAAAGAGTTGTATCTTGTCAGAGCTTAACGGTCGAACAAGGGTCGAACAATACTGCTCATCTTATGAAAGGAAAGGCTACACGCTCGCTGGACGTACTATACCACCCCCGTACTTTCTGCTTCTAGAGGATTCACTCTTTCGAGGGACAAATGCTGGGAAGGTTCCGTACTAATAGGCACGACCGCCTCCTTCCCATGTCATCCTTACCGAATTCTTCATCATCATTCATCATCATAATTCACCCGGCGCAATTAGGCTAGTTGCAGAACAGTGCGACGTTAAGTATCACTAAAAGTCACGTGTGTTCTTGATTTTGAGTGCAAACTTTTGGAAATGATGTAATCAAGCATTGTCAATTGTCATTGTGATGCCAGCAAATACAGTTATATTGAAGTATTCTTTTGCACAATGACTCATGTCACCTTTACAAATATGATTGGATGAAGACAGAATTACTGGTTCATGAGCTCGCCTGAAGGATCGAAATGGACTTCCACTAAGATGAAGTTGTTGAAAAGGTTATTCTAACATCTGTGTCTTGCAGGACGTGACTGACATCGTCCTGCAGCTGGACCCGGCAGGACGAGGCGTGCTGAGCTTCGACGACTTCTACATCGGCGTCCAGCGCGTCCTGCGGGAATGTCCAGGTAATCCTTGTCCTGGATCACTTGTCCTGGACGATCGTAGACGAAAAGTCTCGAAAACATGATACGATCATGTTTTCATGACAAAATAAAGACTGTGATTCCGAACATACCCAGGCAAAAGATATTGACATCATGATGTGTGACCGCCAGTCATAAATAAAAATAAATGTCAACAATTGTATTGTAATTGTAATGTATTGCTTGTCCTAGAATTGTAATTCGTCAACTGCGACTTCCTTTATGAATGACGGATGCTTCAGAGTGACAGTCCAAAAAGTCTCCCCTCATCCACATTTTGCAAATAAAGTCGCCATAGAAATTACATTCAACTAGAGGTAATATTGATAAGTGAAATGCTACTAAATGCAAATGTAATCAGCTAAAAGACTGTCTTCAAGCCCCTGCATTTTGTTGAGCCCTCCATCTTCAGAGAACCATTGAAAGCAATTTATATAATGACAGAGCTGCGTTCACTCATCCTCTCCCATACTATAAAATACGCTCAAACATTTCAAAAATAAAATAAATACAGTTTAAGCTGAAAATTTAAGGAGCAAGATATAGGCCCTGGGCTCGATTCCCGCGGCCGACCTTCCTGACTAAGCGTTTTCATGGTTTCCCGCCACGGGCGTCTTCAGGATTCCTGCCAGGTGGGGGCAGGGCAAGGAAAACAATAATTTACGGGCAAAGGGGGGGGGGGGGGAGCGCCCCCACCCTGCCCCGCAGGGCGTTTTTGGATTTTGGATACTTTCCAAAGATCAATTTTGAGACTTTATGAGATCTAGGATGGTCCTAAATGAGATGTATTTTGTTGAAATATTCAATATTTTTTTAAATATTGCACTTTGGGGTGGTGGGAGAGAGAGACGCTCAAACCTGCCCTGCAAGGCATTTTTTGTTTTTTGACACTTTGAAATCAATTTTCTTTTGTTTTTTGGTTACAAAATGAAACTATACGTGAAACCCCAGAAAATGTGTATGTTTTCCTGACACCCAGGAGGGGGGGGGGGGGGGGGGAGGGGGCAAGCTCCCCCCCCCTTGCCCCTGTGGACGCCCATGTTCCCTCAGTTCAGTCAAGAGGCAAATTCTGGGAAGGTGACCTCTAATAGGTGTCGACTAAAATATAAACAGTTAATTCATACAAATGATTATGTAGAACTTAAATTACTCGATACCAATTATAATCAGTTTGTAAACAACAGTAAGAAACAAAAATACCGCCGGCTCGGCTGTTTTCAACGGTGAATGGAATTGCCGCCTGCGCGCATGCGCCGACTAGGTAGAGAGCGGTACACGTTTGAAAGTTGGAAGGAATGTTCAGTTCAGTCAGTTAGCGCTCGCAGGTAGAGCAGGTACACGTCCGTCCGTTAGTTACTCTCCGCTCTCGTGTATCAGACCATCTGGTTCAAACATCACAGTGTACAGTGCGACACATGAGTGTGTATCGATCACGACGCATATTGGATTAGTTGCTGACGTCGTAAGAACTGAGGTGAGTTTCATAGGTTGCTTCTCAGGAACTTTGTCCGTGTGTTCTCAGGGTAAATCATGACTGGTGGGTGCCCTGAGGCGCCTTTACCTGTTCGAAATCAGAGGTGACGCTAGCGAACGATTCAACCGTTCAAATATTTTGTTTGAAGTTTAAATTTCTTGCGTAGAATAATCGAGTACTAATTATGGAAGGTTTTTTAAATGTTTAAAGCACACGAACGATTTGAGTTCAATGACACTGTTCTTCTTGGACTGTCACAAATCGTGCTAATTTTTGACACTACCAATAAATATTCGACATTTCGAATCCCTCATTGTGTATTTCAGCTTGATTATTTCAAACTATTCGACGAATTATTTGACGTTTGTTTGCACCGGCTGAAGAAAAGCTTGGCATTCAATCTTCAACTTTCCATTCATTACAATGTCTTCGTCTTACGAATTTGAAAAAATACATTTCATTGTTATGGTAAACAGGAAACGAGACTTTCTTTCTAGCGAAAAACCGTGCAGTTTTGGTTTATCACGAAAATGGTGAAAATATGAGGTAATCTAAATGTGTCAGGGTTTCCAGCACTAATCAATAGGTGGGTTTAACAATAGCACGACAACTGTTGACCTGGAATAATACGAGGTAGATCGTTGAGTCAACAACTTCTACGTGGGCATCAATTAGTACTAATTAGGCGACACAAATAATGCACAAGTAATGACAATAAATCAGTGGTGCCACCATAAACAAACTTACACTGAGATTGTAGAAAACAAATCACAAAAGGTCGATACGCACCTTTACGTTTAGCGTTTTTTAACCAGACAAAACAATTATTTATTTTGATATCGTGATGTTGACAAGTGGTAGTAAATTTCTCAAGTGTGTCATTATTTATGTAAGATAGTAGGTAGTACGCGCGCACATTCGTTAGGATGCAAGAAACGTTACCTAAAATTCGGTAAAGTGATGATGTAATACAAGATTGATCCGTGACTGACGTTTTCTCGTGTTTTCCCTCGATAGACAAATGCTGGGAAGGTCCCCAGCCACGACCATCATCATCAACTCCCGTAATCTCCCAATCATCATCCGCCGCCATTAAATTCTCTAGCCAAGTTGAAGTAACATAAGATAATATTTGTGTGTGAAACGATGAACGTAAGTGTGTCAGGTGCACAAGGGTCGAGTGGGCCAACCGAGCAGGTATACTGGCAAGGGTTCTGCGCTAGAGGTGACGCACACAAAGCAACACTGCACCGACCACCGCCCCTTGGGTGTTCTGTGTTGGCGATACACTCGGCGGAGGCGTTTATTACTTGATAATACAATCTGTTGATCATCACTGCATTCATTGCCAGGCCTTTGTCATGCATCGTTCACGGCTTCACTCTTCTGCATAGACTGTGGATGATGAGGAAGAATGGGGAAGGATGTTGTCGTGGCCTGTTATTATAGGGAACCTTTCTTTATGCTAAAATACTCGGTCAGACTCTGTTGAGGTTGATTAGACACAATCCTTCATGGATACTGGGATTGGTTCTCGAGAAGGACCACTCCTTCCAAAAATCCTTCCTTACTTCTTCTTCATCACGCATCATTCTTATGAGTCGTTTCCCAAGCCACGTCACTTGGTTGTAATCAATGAAAGCACGTAATAAATTGCAATCTCAGATAATTATTATGACAATAAGTTTGAATTTGGTAACTGTAGTTGGGTTGGTGAATCAGGTTCTAATCTAATCATGGGATAGGTTTAGTCGGTTACACTTTCACAATGGATTAGTACACAGACAGCGTGCTGGCATTGTGCTAGGTAAAGAGGGAGGTGGCGATTGCAAGTCCTGGGTTCGATTCACGCCAGCGACCTTTTGGATTCTGCACTCAGATCCTCCGATGTGCGTGGTCAAGCCGTCGACTCATCTCATCTCATCTGTAAAAACAGAAAAGAAATTCAAAAGTTAAAATGAGTAGTTATCAAAAATAACCTCTCTTACAAAACCACTTTACGAAGCTTTTAGGGGAAGGTTCGTTATTGTATTGTTTCCGAGGACGTAAACTTGGGCAAACTAAACACGGTATTCGAAAGAAACGGATTGGCTGATCAAGATTTGATGATATCATCCGATGAAGTCTCTGCTAACTCGTCATAATATAGATGAGCGCTGATTTCCTGATAACAAGAATTTAGTGTCAAGGAACCTGACCAGCAGCCAATCCGGTTCGTACTAGAACCTTTTTTACTTTGGCCGAGTATGCACGCAATTTACGGAACAAAATACTGTAATTTCGCGTAATTTTCCACTAACACCTACAGTAAACTGAAGAAAGTTATGATCACCTACCTTTTACCATTACTAATGAACTCTTTACTAAGTCAATAACTATTATTAGTGAGCACCTCAATTAATATATAAATGGGAGTCAATTGACCACGAGCAATTGACCAGTCAATTGACTGTAGCCTACATAGTTTCTATTAGGTATGCAATCATAGAGGTATGCAATGCAGTTTAATCATTTGATCCAATCTTCACGCTACCTACATAAATATTTGTTCTGATTGTAAGAAATGAAACTTACTAATAAATACCTTACCTATAAACACACAATTACCTACTTGTATAATCAACATCCAGTAAGCTATAGTCATTGAGATATCACACTCTGTGAGTTGTTTTCGTATTCTCTTCACCTACAGTTAGTATACTTTGCTGCATAGTCCCTGCATCACATTTACATAACTCATCTTCTTGAGATATTCAGGTCGTGGGCTCGAATCCATCCGCTCCCCGGAGCCACCGATTAAAACCGCTTTCAAAATACCACTGAATTTCCGAGCTATTGGGGACATTCGAACACGAATATATTTAAATATTGCAAGTAGACCGATCATTTCTAGGTAACTCATAACATCATATTTTATTGCTGAGACCTCCCTCTCTTTACCTTAGACGTATACTTCAAACACAGTATGATGTCATCAACATAGACTAAAAAATAAGATTATCAACTTAACAGCCACATTCAATACTTCCTATACCGGTTTTCCATATCAACATGGGGATTTGACCGGCTTTTTTTGAATGTGACCCTACCTAACACCCCCTTGGGCCTTGGCAATCTATATCGTGACGTAAGCATTGAAAAGCGTAATTATAATATTTTTTCCAGATATAAATCCGGGAATTGTTTTATTTACTTTTGTCTACTTATCTTTGTAAACAACCTAGTGTTCATTTTGATCAATATTAGTTGTGTTGACAGCTTTTGGCATCCTTGAAAGTTGTTTTTCTACTTTCTGAAAACTGTCTTTTAAAATGTCTATAATATGTCGAGTGACAGTCACGAAGGCTCTAAAATATATCCACATTGTTCATGACAGGCTGACAAATATTTGTCTTCCGAAGATTAAACGTAGATTGATATCCCTTGCCCACAAAATTTTAGCGAGATCTTGCCAAAATCCTTGTCCATTTTACCAAGATCTTGAAAATGTTGACAAAGTTTAGCCAAGATTAGCAAGATTAAAATCTGTCAAGATCTTGTATTTTAGCAAGATTAAAATCTGACAAGATCTTGTATTTTAGCAAGATCTTGCTAATCTTGCAATAGATTTTTATTTATAGTCTATGACTTTGTCAAGATTTTCAAGATCTTGCAAAAATCTGACAAGATTGGCAAGGTTTTTCACCAGGCTAATGCAGATGATGGGTTATGGTTGAGATGATGGTTTCCAAAAGACATGGGCCAGTTCTCGATGAAGCGTATGAAATCCTCTGCCAGGGTCCCGATATCTCTCAAGTCTCACCACAAGCAATGTGATTGATTCCGAATAGCTGTGTGCAGTCACCTAGATTGCTCAGTGAATGCGTTACACTCAGCAACTGGTGCATACGAACACGATCGAATGCAGTCGGAATGACTCAAGAATGCAGCGCATCTCGGTTAGAGAACACACACATTAATCGGGGCTTAGAGCGTAATTATTTTCGTCTAATGGTCTTGTTCTATTTCAGTGAGCGTCTTCTTTTGTTAAAAATACACGTGTAGAAGTCGAAGGTTCAGTTGAAATTGTATCAAAAGATCAAAGCTAATGATGTGCGTTTTTACATGAATAGAAATATTATTTTCCTCAAGACTAATTGGGGAAAATGCTTAAAAAAAACTGTACAATGGCCTCTGATTCTGGATTCTTTATTGTTTCTTCTTCAAAGAGATTTTAACTGAATTTATGGTTTTTACTGATTCCCTCAGTTAGGTGAATGTTAATAAATACCAACTGCAATGTGAAAAGATTTTCCTCGAGTGGGACTCGAATCCACGACCTTCCGATATCCAGTCAGATGCTCTACCAGCTGAGCCACCGAGGCAGTTCACATTGCAGCGGCTGTGTTCCAATATAAGCTGAGCATCTGACTGGATATCGGAAAATAGTGGGTTCGAGTCCCACTCGAGAAAAAAAAATCACATTGCAGTTGGTATTTATTAAGATTTTAACTGTTTTTCCTCAGTTGTAGACAAATGATGGGAAGGTCCTCATACTGCTTTCATGCGGCATCATCTCTAAATCACCTAGCTGTAGAGCGTCTATAAATCCAGTCAAAAGATATGTTTTACTCTTTTTCTTCAGAATACCGATAGATAGCTTTTAAATCGTTTACATTGTCGGAATCCAATTAGTAGATTATGATTAAACGAAGCCTACCTAAGCATTAGTCATGTTCTATTGTTTTGTGTTTCATTCAAGAATAGTGTTTTTGTTATTGTTTTTTGCACGCAACGTGACGAACAAAACGTGACAAACCGAATGCATCAATATGAAGAACAAGTCGCTTGGCTTTTGACAGGACAAAGTCAAATGATTTCTCCGACAAACTTTCATCGTTTGCGAAGTATTTAAATCGTGCGGAATTTCTAATTTCTTTCGCTGGAGAAATTGATTCGAGTTGTTTTGCTGAGTGTTATGGACTGATGGTGATAATGACTCATTGGATAATCTCTCGTTATCAGTTTGATCGCGCTTTTTAGACGCAGTGACACACTTGATACGTCACCACTTGACATTATCACAGTGTGAAATATGAATGAGGTGGCCCCCTGTGTGGTATCTATGAATATTAGGATGACGTTGACAGGTAAACAACTGTTGAAGATAGGGACAAGTGACGTCTGTCAGTAGGTACAGATACTTTGTGGAAATTAGCACTATACTTGCTTTTTGTTATGGTGCACCGTTCATTGCGTCGTTCGGTGAAGAATGAATGGTAGGAAGGAGGTGTCGTTACCTGTTAATAGGGAACCTTCACATAATTTGCCTACTGGACTAGAGGAAACTGCGAAATGATATAAGGAATCCCTTCTGATAAATCTTCACAAGATCTTGAGTGTTTTTTTAGAAGGGTTTGACCGAAGGCCTCGGTTTGACTCTCATTTTTAGACAAATAAGATGCACGATCTTACCAAGAATAACAAGATATTTCCAAAAATTACAAAGTACCTATACTCTCCGATAAAATCTTGACAAGATCATGGCAAGATTTATCAGCAAGGGGGTGGGGGGGGGGGGGGGGGATCAAACGCCGGACCACCGGATCGGAATGCATGTAGGATAGAGCGTCACGCCTGAGGCAACTTGCTAGTTCCTCTGAGGCTTCCTTCCTTCCTGACCAACAACTCTCTGACCATTGTCCGTCTCGTTCAATATTGTCGGTTGAAGAAGAATGTCTTTGTGGATGTCGGAGGTAATCATTGGTCTCTTCCGCGTGTAATGTCCACACACACGCGCTGGGTGCAACCGAGCACTTGGCAGACGATGGTGAATGTGGCTCGACACATTTGGCAACCCACCTCGAGGTCTGGCACGTGCTCGACCAATCAGCGTCGCGCCCGGCACCACGTGACTGTCATCAGATCTTGTGTCACCCACACGCGCTGGGTGCAACCGAGCACTTGGCAGACGATGGTGAATGTGGCTCGACACATTTGGCAACCCACCTCGAGGTCTGGCACGTGCTCGACCAATCAGCGTCGCGCCCCGGCACCACGTGACTGTCATCAGATCTTGTGTCACCCACACGCGCTGGGTGCAACCGAGCACTTGGCAGACGATGGTGAATGTGGCTCGACACATTTGGCAACCCACCTCGAGGTCTGGCACGTGCTCGACCAATCAGCCTCGCGCCCCGGCACCACGTGACTGTCATCAGATCTTGTGTCACCCACACTCGCCGCGTTCACGTTGTTACATTCACATCACCTTGGCAGGTATTACCACCTTCGAGCATATATAGTTGGGTAGAGTTAGCACGACGGGAAAAACTTGAGGCAAACATCACGGCTGGGTTTTTTATTAATATTTATCAACATAAATAACTGTGCTCTAGAAACATTCTAGAAACATTATATATCTATTGTCTAATAATAATCAATACTGAACACAACATTTGATTTGAGTTGAAAAGTTACACTGACGAGATATTGTAATTTTTAGCGCTGGCTATACACAAGTCACGTGACATTTCCTCTCCTCAATCACTGCAGCGCTTATGGACGTCACGTGACAGGTGTGTCGATATGTTTGCCTCAACTCGCACAGTGGCAGGATAGGTCAATGCTTTCTCTACCCAACTATTAATGCTCGAAGATTACCACGCGGAGGTCGCGTCACAAGAGTAGGAACAATATTCAATGATCGCCATACAACCTCGCTGCCTGATGTCTGATACACTCCGTAGGTAGAGACGCGTTATTAGCCAGCTAGAGGCAAATGTTGGGAAGGTTCCGTATCTATATGCCACGGCCGCCTCCTACCCACCGCCCTCATTATTCTTCATCATTACCTCCCGATCATAATCATTCATCCGTAGTCACTTGTCAACAACTTCGATCTTGCTAAGAACAAGATCTTACAGGATCTTGACATGTTTTTTTTCTGCAGAGATGGTTTGCAATGTTTTGTTGATGAAGATTCAGTTTGATGAAGATGAAAGATTCAGCCATGCCATTTAAAAAAAAAAACTTTTAATTTGAACACGATTTCTATCACTGGTGTTGATAGCATTCTCACGATATTGTTGTTAGTATAGGTTGTATCTTAATTAATCCTCAACACGACTTCTGAAGAACTGACTAATTAGGGCAATAATTAACGATTAATTAGTAATAAAAACCGCGCGAATGACGTGATCTTTGCTATTTTTATTCAATTTCTCTCTTTGACTTACATGTTCATACCCAACAAATTGTTTCATCCTACTCAACAAATGATGTATATGTGTGGGCTATACCTTGGCTATACACAGCTAAACGTGGGGCTCCAATACTAATTACATTCTCCAAATTTAGATAGGAAGCCTAGAAACTTTACGTTGGCATACATTTGAGCCGAGCTGATGACTCAGAAAGGAGGAATACACGACCACCGTTTGATGTAAAACTCTCATGAAAATTTACAGCACTAATTTTCATTACTTCACCGTATCTCAGTTTAGGGTCTAGATACCGTTGTAGAACATTACTGCATCTCTGACACGTGCTGGAGGAAAATAACACTGAGGATAATTTACCACTCGGTAGATATTTGAACAATGCCTAATCTTGAAGGTACACATGCATCGGGACTGATGAGGAACTTGTTTGGAACGGTTAGAAACACAGAGGCTGTGCCGTGTTGCATTGTGATATGTGACGTAACGGTCCTCGCAGATTCATCTCCCTGCTTTCTATGTTTCATAACCAGCTGGGAAATCAATTCTTTCACGCTATGCTGGTGGGGAATATGAAACTGGGCTGAATGCATGATTCGTAACAACAATAGATGCATTCCAGAAGAAAGACGTTCAACATCGATACAATTGAATTCACTGAGCAATCAACTATTACAAATGTATTTATTTCTTGGTTTTCAAAAGGATCCTTTTTGTTAGGAATAAGCGTTTGATGTGGTCCAATTTGTTTCAAAGAAACATTAGATAAAATATTTCAACATTATTAATGTAATTTTGGAATGGTTTATTTACTTCTAGTGTAATAAAGGATAATAATAAAATATACACTATACAAAATCTTCTACAAAAGTGTGGTAATTTCTGACGACACAAAAAGTATGTGATAGTATGTTCAACACATATAGTGTGTTAATTTAAACCAAAATGTGTTGATAATTTAACACATCTAGGTACCTAAATCGTGCAAGAATCAACACTTTTTTGTAGACGATTTTTTTAGAGTGTGTATTTTATTCTTCCTTCATTTCCACTAGAAGTAAACAAACCTTTGCAAATGAAAGTGTCATAGGACTTGGAACTATCCCGGCCAAGATCCTGGCGAGATGTTTCGGCAGGGCATCGTGTCGTGTCATGGCACCCATGTGTGTAAGCGGTGTAAGTAACTGCCCTACGCACTGAATGTCATGGCACCCAGGTGTGTGTATAAGTAACTGCCCTACGCACTGAGTGTCATGGCACCCAGGTGTGTGTAAGTAACTGCCCTACGCACTGAGTGTCATGGCACCCAGGTGTGTGTAAGTAACTGCCCTACGCACTGAGTGTCATGGCACCCAGGTGTGTGTAAGTAACTGCCCTACGCACTGAATGTCATGGCACCCTGGTGTGTGTGTAAGTAACTGCCCTACGCACTGCGTGTCATGGCACCCAGGTGTGTAAGTAACTGCTCTACGCACTGAGTGTCATGGCACGCAGGTGTGTGTGTAAGTAACTGCCCTACGCACTGCGTGTCATGGCACCCAGGTGTGTGTGTAAGTAACTGCCCTACGCACTGCGTGTCATGGCACCCAGGTGTGTGTGTAAGTAACTGCCCTACGCACTGCGTGTCATGGCACCCAGGTGTGTAAGTAACTGCTCTACGCACTGAGTGTCATGGCACCCAGGTGTGTAAGTAACTGCTCTACGCACTGCGTGTCATGGCACCCAGGTGTGTAAGTAACTGCTCTACGCACTGAGTGTCATGGCACCCAGGTGTGTAAGTAACTGCTCTACGCACTGCGTGTCATGGCACCCAGGTGTGTGTGTAAGTAACTGCCCTACGCACTGAGTGTCATGGCACCCAGGTGTGTGTGTAAGTAACTGCAATATACGCACTGCGTGTCATGGCACCCAGGTGTGTGTGTAAGTAACTGCCCTACGCACTGCGTGTTGCGTGTCACTCATGGCACCCAGGTGTGACATGCCTGCACTGCGGCAACTGACTAATGCAGCGGATGGAAATCAGATTGCTCTCACAGTGTTCTGTTGAGTCACCGAATGAATGTACTTGTCGGTTTCCGCCGGACAATTGCTCGAACATTACGTTGTAAATTGCTGTCATTCAAACAGGTGTTTCTTTTTGGCCACTTATACATTCGTTACTCGCTTCCAGGTTGGGAGGAGTTTTTTTGCGAACAGAACGATCTAGCTGAGTGAGTCTTATAGAACACCGCATAGCCTCATTGGTCGATAATATAACAGGCTATTGAGGTTTAGCTTTCTTTCAAATGATACTCAATTCAAATGTAAATCATTCCGTTGAGGTTTACAAATCTAACGAACCGACATCACATCCAGAAATGTTAGAATGAAAGGTGATAAATAATTTAATTGGAAACGCGCTATAATTATTTAGTGATAATGCAATTAATCGCACAGTATACCTACTTCTGCCTAGTATTTGAATGATCTAGTATTTATAATTACTGTTATCCACAATTAATAGCATTGCTATTTATAGTACATAATTACTTCTTATTATTTAAAGGGAGACATCAACATTGACAGGTTGTTTATTTACTATTAGTTTCAAATACAACCCTAGCAATGTGTGCATAGTTCTACTTCTCCACCACTGATCTAATATCTGTGAGCAGAACTCGACAAGTGGAAACATTGACACAGGTGGAGTTCGCATTATACATGTCGTTGACAGTTGTTACGTCGCTATTCCTGAATCCTGAGGCTTTAGATGACATGGAAACCTCGTCAAACACTTCGCTACTTAGAAGTGATTCGTTCCTGAGAGATATTCAGCTGTTCCAAAAGCAGAAATAGAAACATTGTGTCACTTTCAAATGTTCGAGTCACGACTTCGGGTTTTAATTGCGGCGTTAGAACTTACTGCTGGTGTAAATGTCAGTGATTACGTTCGATATTTTAAACCATGGTAATTTAATTGCTAGATATCTTCTTGCACGTAGCCGATATTGCATGCAGACAGGGGGCACGTCTTCAGTTATGTAATTACAGTTTAGTTAGCTAACTCATCTGTATTTTGAGTGGAGGTATTTTCGTTATTTTAGTATTGAATGCTAAATCAAACTCCGGAAATCTGGTGTACACAATCTAGGCTCTCTAGTGTACACTAGCATGGAAATCTTCGATAATCTTTCAAAATCTTGTGAAATCTCGAAAACTTAGAAAATCTTTGGAAATCTTTTGATATCTTTAGAACTTTTTTTAAATCTTCAAAAATCCCAAGATATCTCAAAAATCTTAAAAAATCTGCAAAAATCCCAGGAAATCTTTAGAAATTTCCGGAAATGCCAGGAAATCTGCAGAAATTTTCGTAAATCATTGAAATCTTTGGAAATCTGGGAAATCTTTCGAAATCTTCGGAATCTCAGAAATCTTCAAAAACTTCAGCTTGGAAATCTTTGAAAATCCTAAATCGGGTGTAGACCAAAACTATTAGTTGTTAACCCCTCGTGTAACACCGCACTGTTCTGAAACTAGGCTAATGGCGAAGAATGAATGATTAGGATGATGGATGGATGGGAAGGAGGCGTCGTGACCTATTAGAAGAACCTTAGACTAAAGAACCTTCCCAGAATTTGCCTCTCGTCTGAGGAATAATCTTGGCAAGTCTTGCAAGGTTGCCATGATTTTCCTCCGGAGTGCAAGAGCGTTTGCCTGAACCATCTTGCGCTCCACTGCATGGTTAAAACCCCTTCTTCTTGTTATCAAGATTGAGTCGTCGCGATGTTTGCGCATCTTGATCCAGGAAGTAGGTTGTAATTTATTTTCTGCCGGAAGCGCACAATAGCAGCTGAGAGCAATCTCATGATGCAGCAGATTCCAAGGTGCTGTCAGGATCACCTTTGTACCTTCACTCGTCTGCACTGCGCTTGTGCAGGAGGTAGAAGGATGGATGTCCATCGTCTCGCTTTTGGAGTGATGCAATCAAGCTCTATCAATTGGCATTTGAGTGATGTCATACAAATACAGTTACATCTTACCTATATACACAATGGCTCATGTCACCATTACAAATGACTGGATGAAGGCACAATTACTGGATGTTGAGTATCTATACAGAATTAAATAGAAACAATAGAAAATCATTAAATAATGAACGACATTGAAATTAAAATGAAAACCAAAGAATAATTTTAATTATACAAAAAAATACGTAACTAGTATTTTCAATGCCTGGCTAACTTTTAAACAGTCCATTATGACTATATTGCAATGGCAACAACCAATTACAATCCTCGAATGACCGTTTAAAACTTAACTACTGGTTTAGCAGACTATTGAAAGACCGGCCCTAAGAGATATAAAAAATTCAGAAGAAAATTGTCAAATCTCACGTTTGTTTCTGAAAAATAAAGAATCGATATGATAAAAATGGAACAAGAAGGGCGATAAAATAACCCCCTGTGGAACCCCACCACTGGACCTGCCGGACACTTGAACCTGGGACCCGAGACTATGCATACCGCTGTGTTGCTATTGTCTTCGCGCATGCGCTGCGTGTTGCTGATAAACAAGTGAAAGTGTCGGGGTTGTTGAGTACCTGCAGGTGCTGACGTCACTAATACATGTTTACACAACACCCAGTGCATTGCACCCGTGTCTGACATCATACGCGTGCGGGATAGTTACAATGCAAGCATAAAACCACGTGCTATCATTAGCATGAAACCATTCGTAAGATATTTAATATTCAATACTATAAAATGATAACAATTATTACAATGATTATAGGCAATCGTACGAAGAAGTATATATACTTGAACTTATTCTGATCTCAGATTTCCCGTCAATCTTTGCATTTCGGCGTTTCCTGATGGTTTTGTGTGTGTTTTCGTCTATACGTAACCCCTAATTTACACAGTACTGGCCACAACCTATGCACAAAGATTCTATTTCTAACATTTCCATTTGAAGGGTACAGGGAAAGAACCTTATGAGTCCATTTTTAGGTGTAATCTTGCAGTAATTTTTATAAGCTTTCAAAATATACCCTCGGTTTATAGAAAATATTGTCACAAAGTCTTGAAAAACGCAATTGAAATATCGATCTGTACGGATGATAGATACAAGTTTCAACAACATAAAACTTCGCATATCTCAGTTTCACCCGAATGTGACTTATAGCGTTATTCAAATTCATTTGAGCCGATTGTCATGACAACCACTGTGGTGCTCCGGCTCGTCACCAACGCGGCTATTGTGTTGAGTAATGTCGAGTACATGTAGGTTACACCTGATAGCAGCGTGGTGCATGAAGTACTGTTACACGACACTACCTGGACAAATGAAGCGGAGCCAGAGTCAACCAACCAGCTAGTTCATGCAGCTTCACGACAACATGCATCTCAGACGACAATGTGGTCGAACCATGTCGAACTGATTGTACAATGTCAATGAAACATTTGATCAGTGTTGAATTCAGACATTTCAGCGGGGGGGGGGGGGGGGGGGGGGGGGCACCGTTATTATTGTTATAGGTGGACTCGAGAAGAGAGGGGTCTAAGGGTTTGCCCCCCAGAAAACTGCCGCTCACCGAAATTTTTGAAAACTGACTATCTTAGATTAGTTTAAAATCATTTTAGAGCATGTTGGGTCCGTCAGATCTGCAATCTAAAGGAGGTCTAGAATGACAAGATTGACAATGCTAAAGGTGTCAAAGTAGGGGGAAAAGTAGGGGTTGTAAAATGTTTTGGAGAATTGAACTGCCTTGAGCTGGTATTCGCATTAAACATAGACATTCACTATGTTTCTTTGTAATTTAAAAAGACACATGACTTATTTGCGAATTGGGAGAAGTACATAAGAAAGTGAATGTGGAAATAGAATATTCTCCCCCCCCCCCCCCCCCCCCCCCCCCGGTGGAGGGGGGGGAGGCTCCCTTCAGGTATGCCAGGATTCAACACTGCATTTGATTAAACCTGGTTTGCTGCTACTTTGGGCTTTGAGTACGTGTACAGTTCAAATGAGCAGTGGTGCACCATAAACTCTCAAATGATACTATGTTTGATCGGTCAGTAACGCTTGCTGCACTCCAGTAAAAGTGTTGAACGATGAAAACAAAAAGCCATTTGTTTACTAACGCTCTTGAAATGTGAAACTTGCTGCTCTAATAGACCTTGGAAATAGCTAGGATTATAGGAAGGAGCAGTGATAATTTCTTGGAATAAGTTTGACAAATATTTCAAAACATGCATAGAATGTCAGTAAGATGTTAATTATTGTGAAGTTCTTGACCTATTTGTTTGAAAATTGTTCTAATGACAGTGCAATTTGTCATGTTGATCGGTGAAATGGTTTCCAATGTCTATTTTCAACTAATAACAGGATCTTGTCCAAAAACTATATATACGTGACCGCTCATGACATTATAGTGTGCGTGCAAAACTTCAGGTCTATTGGTAGATCGTTGTAATCTCGGTAGTGCAGGCAAACCACAAAGAAAATCAAAAATAAATAAAACGAACAGAGTCCTGTAGTAACGCTCGCTACTCTCGCTTGAAATGGCAGGCTTCATTGGCCTTCCTTCCCCTTAATGTTGAGCAGTTGTCTTCGTCACGGCGGATGCATTCGACCGGTGTTCAGTTTTGTCCGGGAAACATCTTCCTGACTCAACTGTCACTGCACTCTTAAGAAGACATAGAAAGTCATTGCCACTCGATCCGTTCCGTTGTTGAGCGAGATATTTAAACACAGGTTTGTTTTGGCGGTAGAACACTTGTTCACCCGGTGGAAGAATAGCAGTTTTCATAACATTAAAATTTTCAAGGCATGTTGACGAAAAATTTCCATTTATAAAATATACATTACGCATACTTTTTCAATAACATTAAAATTGTTATAATTTTATCTGCTAGACATTTTTGGTGTCATCTGTAGTGGCCTAATAGGCCACAGCTATTAAGCATTGTTAAAATGAGTAATTTTTATTTTTTTCTTAACTTCACTAAAGTCAATATTGTTTGTGTATACATTCCATTCTTTGCATTTCATTCCAAATTGTTGTACACATGCATGACTTAAGCAATTGATTAGGTACTACTGTGTATTGTCTAAAGGTAAAAATGTATCGAATTTGAAGCATGAATAATTTTAAAATTCCCAATACTGTGCAACACTTTACCAGGCAAGAAGACGGTAGAAAGTCACTACCACTCGATCTGTTGTGCGTGCTATTTAAATACAGTTTTGTTTTTGGTGCTAGAACACTTGTTCACGCGGCGTGCCGATGAAGAATAACAGTGTTTAGACCCCGCGTTGGGTGCAGAACAATGAGACCATCATGATCTGTATTCAAAACAGTTGTGGAAATCATTTGTGAAATTCAAATCACAGATTGAAACCTCCTTGGCCTGGATTGAGATCACAGAAATGTTCGCGAATGGGAATGTAATTAGCTTATTTGCTGATTTTACGTGCACCGTTGAATGTCGAGGTGGTTTGAAGAGAGCCAGAAGTTTTCGAACCAATGAACACTTTGTGCCTCGCGAAATGTTTTCCTTTTGGCATTTGGTTCTTCGTTTGAAGACCACTCTTGAATCCCTTTTATGCTGCAGCTTGAAAAGAAAAGTTTACAATGAATGTTTTTATAATATAAAAGTCGGTATAGTAAATAGATAAAATACCAATAGGTTCCTAATAACCTAAAGAAAATATCGGGGCTGGAAAAAAACATCAAATTCCTTTTAAAAATTAAATTAAAAGTAATAAAAGTTACATTTAGAAACAACATAAGAAAAATCTGCGTCTTCGCCTATCGGGCTGGCAGCAACTAACTAGAAATCTTGCAAAATTTTAATTTCAAAATCTCCGGTGACAAGAATATCTAATTCTCTTATTTCAAGCCGTGGGAACTTCAAGTGGTTTAAATAATTCTTTTCATAAACCGCGAAGTTATTAATGAAAGAATAATTACAGAAATACTTTGTCAATTTATTTGCCTACTAATTATATTTTTTTCGTTCTATTCTCGCGGAGAGGAAGACTTGAAAGTCCGCATAAACTATAACCGTAGAATATAGCAATAGCAGTTCTCTCACTGTCCGGCCCTATTCTTCATCATCATGTCCCTATATAATCATATAATCACATCCGACATTTGCAGTACATACAGTGTGACATACCACTATGCAAATCACTCTGCAAGCTCCATATCTCCTCTCATACATCATCGTCCAGGCATTATCTGTGGGCGGATCTCCCATCTGTTCTCTTATCATGAATAACAACATGACATTTGACATTGCTATGAGTCCCATTTACATCGCATCGGCCAACGTGCAAATACAATGCTGGGATAGTTACAAACTAGCCTCCCCAATTTCAATTATTGAGACAAAGTAAAACATGACCATAACTTTTTTAATTTCGTATGTTCTTGTAAGAAAGGTTTGAGGTTTTCTACCAGAGTTCGGTTATACTCGGGTAAGCTCGGGGTCAATCGGCTATGTTCGGTTTTGTTCGGCTATCCTCGAGTTTGTTCGGTTATGTTCGCTCATGTTCGGTTCTATATGATAATTATGGTTTAACGGTGCGTCAACGACGAGGTTATATAGCGCACATTAATTTTTACTTTTAAATTTGATAATGATAAGTGGAGGACATGAGAAGGGGTCGACCTAACGGGCCCGATCCGGGGGAGTCTGAAACTAGTGGGAAAGCCAGTTCAGAATGGGGACATACCGGGGGGAGGCGTCTGGCTGGTGGGACCCGATTTCAGGGGAGTCACTATCTCGAGGGGGGAAGCTGGCTCGAGGGGCACACGAATTTGGGGACGACATTGGACAGGTCGACCCTGGAATGCAATTAGTTGGGACCAACATTCGTAATGTGAGGCGGCCCCTTAAGGAGGGACTAGCGATATAATCACAGCCTTCTTCAAAAACACCACGAATGTTCTGTTAGAAGGCTGTGGATACTGTAAGTGGCAACACTGCATTTGCAATTCTCACCTCCCTCAAATCCCAAACAACCAATCAGAGCGCACCTGTCATGAGACAGCTGTTCTCTGAGCCATCTCTTTCAACCAGTGATGCCAAGTTATTTTCACTAAAACCCTCCTAGCTCATTAAAACGTCCAGGAACATGTATATCTAAAAATTTTAAAAAATACTAGAGCATCTGATACACCACATATCAGTTTTTTACAAAATTCTTATGTCGGGAAGTCAGTCTCAAACCATTTTGAAGCTGTACGAAAATCATTCCTAGCATGGCCGCCATGTTAAAATAGAGGCTAAAAGCAATACTTTGAAGTGATATATCTCGGAAGTTAGTTCAGCTTGCCCACTTTTTCTTGGCATATTATGGTGTAGAATTAAATTATCTATATTAATGTAGAGTTTAAACTCTACAAATGTAATGTAGAGTAATGTAGAGTAGAGTTTGTAGAGTTCCCCATGAATGAGGAAATTCGCTAGTCCCTCGACTTGTTCTTCTGTTTGACTTGTGATGTGGGCGCCACCCACGCCCCGGCCTGTAACTGGCGCCACGTGGGCAGAGGCGCCGGGTCGCGACCGCAGCCCCGCGCCTCGCCGCGAAGGAATATATTTAGAGTATCGATCTGAACGCGGGGCAACAGTTGGGCTCCGAGGGCCGCTCATTTGACCCACTTGCACAGGAGTTTTGAGTCCGTGATTTAGTTTCTGTACGGGTTATCGGGACGGGAGAGAGGCACGAACTTGCCGACTAACTTCATGCGACATTCAAAGAGAAATGTAGTTCAAGACAATGCAATCCGTACATCAGAGGTAGAAGGCCGGATGTCCAGTTTATCGATTTTGCATTGCAAAGTTTTGGTGTTATTTAATCCAAGCTGTCAGTTGCCATTTTCTTGAGTTATATTGTTTCTCTTACATTGTGTAATGTTACAAAATATGATTGGATGAAGGCAGAAATACTGGTTTTTGAAAAATCATTGAAATTGACTCCCGTCCTTCTACCTCTGAGGTACAGACAGAAGTATATAGTTTGAAGAAATTGGCGACAATCCTCTTCTTTTACGTAATAAATTATGGTCACTTGCCCAGCAAAGTGTCTTTTTGGTTTCTAGAAATATGAAAACTATCCAATGCCAAATGATGCCAACTTGCATTTTGGAATTATTCACCGTAGCTCAGTTGGTAGAGCGTGGACCCCGCATTAATTTCATCATTCCAATTGTATTTGTTTGTTGTGAATTTATGGCTTTTGTGGGCTACAGGTGCGCTCTTTATAAGTACTCATACTAAATACATTATTTAACACATCAAATTGTTCCAAAAGTATGACGAATTCTTGGAAAAAAGCTATCTTCACATTTCATCTTTAGCGAACTCTTTCTGCTGGGATGATTCCAATGGTCTCACATATCTGCACAGAATCAGTGCGAATCTGTGTTGACTGACAGCGATGAATCCGAGTCAATGGTTATCGCATAATGAGCGTGTTAATTGGCAATTAACAAGGGAAACTCTGCTGCATTAGCGAGGAATGCCGCGGCTATTGTTCGCGTGGGAGTTGCTCTGGGCCAGCTGAATCTGCGGCCGAGTTGAAACACTCATTCAGAATGCATGTCCGTTCACACGGCGAGAGATGATATCACTGCAATGCCGACTTCGATGGTGGGAACTGAATTATGCTAATTAAGTTCAATTATATTGCACTTCAGGGCTAAGTTAGAGTACTTGCAATAAAGTTTTTTTAATACTTTTAGTAGCTCGTTGAAATAGTTCTTGACTGTTCTGTAGATAGGCTAATGACGAATGATTATGATGATGAAGAGTTGGTTAGGAAGGAGGCGGTCGTGGCCTATTAGTAGGGCACATTTTCTGTATTGTCCTCTCGACTGAGGGAAAACTTTGAAAAACCTCAGTCAGAAAGGAAGGACGGTCACTGGCCGTCCTGTCATGGTATATCACAGTGTTTCCTTAAAACTTGGGAAGACAAAAGTCGCTACCTTCTTTCAATTTTGACTTTTTCGTTTGGGGAGCCTTGAGTGGTAACGCTCGGAACTTGTATTCCGGAGGCCCGGGTTCGATTCCCGCGGCCGTCCTTCCTGATTGGGGTTTTTTCGTTGTCTTCCCTCAGTCGACAGGCAAATGCTGAGAAGGTACCCTACTAATAGGCCACGACCGCCTCCTTCCCACCTTCCATCCTCACCTACGCTTCACCATCATCTCCCAATCATCATCATAATCATTCATCCGTCGCCATTAGCTTCATTGCAGAACAGTGCGATGTTAAGCCCCAGACAAAAAAAAACATGGGTTGCCTGAACCTGCCCGGCAGTTGCCCGGCTTACCCAGCATCGGCCCGGTTTCTGCCCTTTATTGAATACAATAAACACTCGCCAGAACAAAATATAGTTTTCAAAACCCAGCATGAAACGGCATGGCCCAAGAGATCAGCTGTTTACGTATTATTTCAAGCGTATATTTCATATTCCTGCATAACATTCTGTCTGACCTTGAGTGCTGGTCAACTTCTTCATAACAACATTTCCTCCCATCTCAATGCTAGTAGCTGGAGGTGTCAGTGAAGTTGTGTTGGTCTGCACGGATGGCTGTGTTGGATAATCCGCGCTGATGAGATCATATGTTAGCCGCGCATGACGTAACAGTCCTTGGCGGTCAGTTCCTCATCTACACGGCGGCCATTAGCATCCCAGTGACGTAATAGCTCAGGTGGAGGTTCCCTAGTGGTAGGGCGCGACAGCCTCATGCCCACCTGCATGTCAGCTCGTACTTAGCCATGAAGTGGGTTTAAGTTTGAATTTAATTTACATAATATAGTTCTCACGATTGCAATTAAGTTCTGCAAGCACAAAATTAAAAAAAAATACTCTTCACGGCATTCTGTAACAAAAGCTTTTAGTTCGGACAACAAGCGTTTACTAAGATGGCGGCCTACGAATAGGAAACTAGATAAACCAAAATATTACCCGCCAAGTAACGATTAATACGGATTCGTTTATTACCTTTATAAGTTGTGAATTATGGAGGTGGTCAGATTTTAAGCAGAACCTATCAAATGATCTGATACTTGTTCTGAAAGCATAGGCGTGCGCACGGGGGGGGGCCGGGGGGGCCTTGGCCCCCCCCCTAATGGCTCAGACTCAACTAAAAAATTATAAAATGAGGTCCTCATAGTGTCAAAATTTTGTTTTAAAATGGTTTAAACAAAAAAATCTCCCTGCGGGGCAAACTGGAGTTGCTCACATTACTAGTATCAAGTACTAGGTTGATAAAAAAATATATATTTTGAAGAAAATACCACGAAAACAATGCCTAAACAACCTTCCAAAAACACGATTTGTTCATGAATTTCTGGGGTTTTCCCCTACAAATTATTTCTTTTTAATATGCCTCAAAATTGCTCTAATATGTATGACTCTCAGAGAATATTTTCTCGGGGGCTTCGCCCCCGAACCCCCTTTCGGCACAATTTATGTTTATATGTCGTGAAAAAATAAAGTGTTGTGGTGTTTAACGTATATAGTTGCATTATGTGAACAAAGTGCACCTCAAAACGTCTCAAATTCATTTTGAAGTGCCAAAAACTACAAAATGCTCTGCCTGGCTAGGTTTTGGGGCGTACCCCCACACCTTATTGAAGTAAAAAGGTAAGTAAAATGTAAAAAAAAAAAAATCCTCAGAACGTCTTAAAATTGATTTTAAAGTTAAAAAATCCAAAAACGCCCTGCGGGGCCAGGTGGGGGGCGCGCCCCTCACGCCCCCCCTTAACCCGTGGCAATTTTTTTCGCTTGTCATTAATCCTGCCGGCGCCCATGCTGGCCCCCCCCTAATGATTTCTCCTGCGCACGCCTATGTCTGAAAGTACTAGGAAGGAATGGCGAGATGATAGTGTGTGTGATTGCCAGTGAGGTGACCCAGCAATGAATTAGCCACGACAATGAAAGTGTCGTTCAATCACTTGCTTGTAGTAAACACCATGGCCGTACATGGACTGCGGCCACCAGGTATACTATCACATCACACGTATGCACTTGATGCTCAGCTGGCCATAACACTCGGGGAATGCATTATTCCTAACACACATTCTTCTGACAAGTTGATATTGACAGATTATTTACAAACCAATTTGATTTAATCAATAAGATAGGTAGTCAAAGAGATTTTACTATTTTGTACTTTTTTGCACTCGACTGTTTATTTTCAAAATTACCGCTCATCTGATCAAGTTAAAATTTTCTCTCAAAGAAACTTCAATTCAACGAATAAAAAGCTTGTAATTTTTGAACTTACTCCTCGATTCGATGAGAAACGATAGTTGAATAGTCAACACATCAATTTCACATTAATCGCTTGCAAATTATTTGGCCGAATATATTAAATTAGTGTTGTTTACTAACCAATCAATATTTTAAATCAATAATATAGTCCAAGAGATTCTACCTTTTTGGTACTTTTTTCCACTCGACTGTTTATTTTCCCAAATCTGATCAAGCTGAAATTTGACTCGCAAATATACTGAATAAGCTTGTAATTTTTTAGCGTACTCATCCGATTCGTTGAGAAACGAAAGTAAAATAGAGAAACATAATCGCACACTAATCACTTGCAAATTATTTGTCCTTGTTTTCACCTTTCATCATGCACAGCCCTCTCTAGCACAGCCTACTCTATTACATGCACGACAAAACTCGCCGATCATCGCGTTCTGTCAAGATTTGTCTGACAGTTCGTCAATTACCTAAAAGCTTAATAGTCATCTGTGTAGTTCATATATATTTGTAAAGACTTCGTAGACATCTGTACTCGAGTACTAAAGCCGGAGGAAGCCGAGGGGTGAACAACTAAAAAAATCAGTGTACACTTTGAAAAAAAATCAAAAAAAATCAAAAAGAATCAAAAAATCACATCAAAATCAAAAAAAAATCAAAAAAATCAAGTATGTAAAAAAAAAAAAAAAAAAAAAAATCAAAAAAAATCAAAAAATCAAAAAAATCAGACGAAATCAGAAAAAATCAGAAAAAATCACAGCAAAATCAAAAAAATCAAAAAAAATCAAGTATGTAAATAAAAATCAAAAAATCATAAAAAATCATAAAAAATCAAAAAATCACAGAAAAAATCAACAAAAATTAAAAAAAAAAAAAAAAAAAAAAAAAATCAGAAAAAAAAAAAAATCAAAAAATCATAAAATCAAAAAATCAGGTGTACACTAAAATGTCAAGTTGTTAACCCCTCGGAGGAAGCATCACTTTGCGAAGATGAGGTGCCGACACCGGAGCTAGGTAAAGATTCTTGTGATATGAATGCAATGCAACTGATACGCAGCTTTGTTCAACTCGGTATCACGTAACGAACATAAGAAACCCGGAGACATCGCCTGTTTCCGGTCTGCACCGGAAGTACATTAAGTGTCGTGTTCTCCCTTGCATCCGACCACCCAACCCCCTCCCACTTCCCACCCTTGCACCTTTTGTTCGGAGAAACACACGTATCTTCATTGTAAGATGTTATGTCCTTGGAGCTCTTGTTTCATCAACTAAACATGAGCACCATTGATGAAACTATCCCAGCATTTGTTCAACTGAATGTTGCCCTCAGGATCAATATTAAACAAAACAATATAAACAGTGAAAATAAAATTTTTCAAAATAATAATGTATGTTTGGTGTAACAAACTATTTTCAAACTAAAATGCGTACATTTTCATTCATCATAAATATGAAATTTAAATTCAGTGGACATATTGGTGGGAAACCGGCATAGCTGTTGAGTATTGTCATCTTTTATTGTAACCATGGTAACACCATTGTTGGTTGATAAGAATGACGTCACTCGACAGGTTTTCGCCAAAATGTCAACTGAATTTCTAAAACATATATTTATGAATGAACTTAGTTACCCGAGTGTGAAAATATATATATATATATTTTATACCATCAAATTATTGTTATTTTGGACTTTTCAACTGGCTTAATTTTGACCAGAACGAAATTTTAACCTTTCAGACAAATTTTTCTTTCAATTTTGTGAAATTGAGGTGATCTCAAATGACAGTCTCAAATGACAGTCTCAAATGAAAGTCTCAAATGACAGAATGACAGTCCCGCGCGCTGCTCGCTGAGCCAACTCCCGTCTCAGTTTCACACCACATTCATGTACTTGGAATGTGTGAGATGAATTTCATCTTTGTTTCAAGATCCTCACGCTTCTGTTCTAGTCGTGTTGAATGTTCGGAGGTTTTACGGAGTATTGTTCATTGTCTGCTGAATCCAAGTGTTTTCACTGCATCTTGAGCTTTCGATCCACGTCTTGTTGATCCATTGATGCTGGATGAAGATGGGATAGTTACGAACTAATAGGACACGAGTGTACCAATAACACAGTGATTGAGATCAAGTTTTTACATATAATTTCAAATAACGTAAATTTTTGGGTAGGTAGAATTTAGTATTTTTTTGTTATTAGAGAAATACACTCAAAATTAACCCTTCAGCATACATATAGATATGAAGCAAAATAAATCAAAACATGCATTATAATCCCGTATCACTATAAGTCCATTTGGAGAGGACCTTTCAGCGCCAGAGGGCAAACGCCAAAATACAATCGCCAATAAAAATACCTTCTGAGGTATACACCTCAGAAATGTGGATTTTCTTTGCTCCTCTATTGTTATGGGGTGAAATGGATGTAGTGCCAGAAAAATAGCCAAAATTATCGTGGAAAATATAAATTCCAATGAGAAAATAGTTTTTTCGCTGCTGCAAATTCCGTGTCAAATGTAGATACTACTTTAAATAAAACATAATTCACTCACTGTAAGCTTAGAAATATAACCCTAATTAAAAAAATTATTGGCACTCGACAATTCATAAAACGGTATTTGAACGAAACTGATTGGCTGCTGGTCATGGTTCATTGACAATCAATCCTTGTTATTATCAATGAAATCAGAGCTCACCTACTAGAGGTAGATGACGAGTAAGTATAGAGATGATGCCATCACATTTTTTCAGACAATCCATTTCTTTCAAATACCGTTTTATGAATTGTCGAGTGTACCTATCGGTACCTATACAAATGAACGTATTGAAATGAGATTTTCGTTTCTAGATATTCCCTCTGTCCCGGGAATCTTTTTCCCATACGTTTCCACTAATCGTGGTTCATTGACTTGTTGTTTTAGTTTTGTGTCCCCGTGGAATTGGTTTTGTGTCCTGCAGACAGCGTATCGTCATTGACCTGCTAATTGCTGACATCATCAGTAAGTTGGGCGGACACCAGTCGAGACTGGAGAATACCTGGTCGATCAGTGGTCCATGGAATGTAGGTGTGAATTGTGTTAGCACGGCTGACTGGCTGGTTTCCCTGTACTCAGTGACTGCACACATCCACCTTGCCCATTCATTCGTCTGCATCATGACTCATTCTTACGCCATGTTGTCCTTAGCAACCAGAGACCGTAGCACGCGACACTACATGACACTTACATACCTGACACTGCTAGGACCCTAGGACTTATCTCAGTCGAGGCAAATGATGGGAAGGTTCCCTACTAGGCCACGATCGCCTCTTCCGTCCATCCTACGTCTATTCTTCATCATGGTGCCTTTGCCTAGTGACAGAAGATTGCGGTGTTAATACCATTAAAAATAACTTCCATACTCTTTTGGCTTCCTAGTTCCTAAAATACCTTCCATACTATTTCGTCTTCCTATTATCTTCCCATTTTAATGACGAGTTATATAACAATACACTCTATAGGGGCCTATAGGTAGGCTACTTAAGTCTTGATAATCGTCCACATAATCAAGACAGGATACGCCAATGAAAAACTATTGATAAGTTGTCAATGACTGAAATAAAAAAATAAGGTCATCCATTGAAGATTTTATCCACTTTTAAAACCTCGAGTTGGAACACGATCCGCAATTCTTTCCCGGAAGGATCTGACAGAAATAAAAGCGGAAACCTAACATATGCAGTTGTTGTGATGTATGTGGCACATGCTGACATTGCCAGCTGGACATGTTGTGAAGGGCGCTATCCCAGCTGAGGCATGTGTGAAGGGCGCTACAGCTGTCCCGCCACGTGCTCCTCTAAAGGGCTCCGCATGACCTTTGACAAGGGATGAATGAGAGGAGTGGCGCCTTGCATCTGCACAGCCTCCTGTCTGCTCCTGTGATCTTGAGGGGTTGTTAGTCAGTCTTCTAGCGAGCGTTGAGGCGGCGACACTAACGGCTCAGTTCACGGCATTCAGGTAATCCGATCGCTTTCTTTGCAAGGTTGTTAGTGATTGCTGGGTCAGTGATCGAGTGATTGGGAAAAGTGCAGCTAGCGACGATGACGGAAGGATAAATTGCAGGTTGGAGGTGGACATTTGCGAGTGCATTCATCCGTGCAGTTAGCTCGGTTGCACTTAGCTAGTTCTCTACCGAATCCAAGGATATTGAGGCGACACAATCGCATAGATGTGGACGTGTTGGGATTGTTAGGGGTCGTCAAGTCGGTGATTCCAATGTATTTTCGGCTGGGTAGTGAGTTTGCCCTCGAAGAGTTTATTAATCGATTTTAACAATATCTTTTACCATTGTTAACAAAATAAGGCTTTGTAGTATTAGTTCAATGAAAATAATTCCATAGCTTGTAATGGTTTATTAGATTTGCTTTGTCCTACAGACGTTTAATGCCCGAAAATTAGTAAAATTATGGCACTAAACATCTGTTGGACAAAATAAAACTAATAACTTATTCCAAATGATGAAATTATTTTCATTGAACGGTTCTGAATACTCGTACAAAACCCTATTTTGTTAACAATTACATTGGTAAAAGATATTGATAAAAATCGATTAAAAAACTCTTCAAGGCCACGCTCACTACTCAGCCCTCTTAATGTCGCACTGTTCTACAACTAGGATAATTGTTATGATGTGTTTATAAACCAAATTGATTAACATGTTTGCATTGAAAATACCTACACAACATTCTTAGCTTTTCTTCTTCTGTACTTTGTTGAATTTACTCTTGTTTCGAATTGTGTGTTGTTTGCCATAAGTACGCTGCTATGCACACGATATTTTTTTTTATTGTTTCTGGAAGAGCGGATTAAACGATTGCGAATAGTGAAAGATTATAATCATCGTTAAATACCCCTAATCAATATTAAAGTACCCAATGAACAGGTGAAAGTTCATTGAACTCCGGTTTTCAAAGCGTGAAGTGACAGTCCATTGTTCCACGACAATTCATTCCACTGAATTCATTTAAGATGGCCCTCTCGTTTACTTAGAACGTCTGGGGTAGGTATAGTTGAATTTAAATTTCTTATTTAAAATTTGGGACAGTATAAATAGATTCTTGGAGAAGAAAATAAATGACATCAATTGTTTTATTTGCGACGTTAAAAAACTTTTGAAAGATCTTGGGAAGTGGTTGATGACACTTTCTAGGATGTATTGCCATTTTAATTATGTTAGTTTGATTTGTATTCACACTAGTGGATTATACCTATAGTCTGTGTTGAGAATTGTAACAATGTTCTTTTGCATCACGGAAATCATGCTATTAATCTATTGTTTCAATTCTATTGAGTAGTACATTATTTTACAACTGGGTTATTCGATCACAAATTTGAATGAGAAAACACCACTGAAAATGCAATGAACCCGTGCAACAACACACCATCTTGCTTCCTTTCCGTGTGTTATTGTAATCAAGGCAGGGGTGTCAAACAATTCTGACGGGGTTGGACAATGTTGCTAGGGAGTTATGAGCCTTATGACTTGGGAAAGAAGCCACGTCTCATGGCAAATGCATGGACACGTGTCGGATGGGAACATTCTCGATGTCGATATGTCAACTGCACAGAGCTCGCCAACAGCGGCGGAGACACGTTTCAAAATAGACGGGAGTGGAACGTGCCAAAGCCATGTTCACACGATACCTAGCGTGATCCTCGCACACTAATCTCACCGCTACTTATAGGTTGAGTAGACTGACAGACAGACCCAGGTTCAATTCCAGTGGCAGGCCATCGTGGTCGAGGTTGTGACGTCGTGTCTTCCTCAGTCGAGAGGCAAATGATGGGATGGTGCCCTACTTTAAAGCCAAGACCGCCTCCTTGCCACCGTCTCCTCATTATCATCTCCTTATCAGACAAGTTGCAGTACAGTGTACATAAATAATGTTTACCTAAAGTTGCGTGGCGGGGGGAGGGGGGGGGGGGGGGAGGTTAAAGTAACTTTTGTCTTGCGACATGTAATAAACAAGCACCTATTTAAAAGTACCTACTGATTGCACAGCACAGAGAGGCTACGTCGATTATTAATAGATATTTATATTAAACAACGTGATTCAAGACATTCTCGGCGAGGATATAATTTTTATTTATTTTATTCATACAAATTGCAAAAAAACACAGAATATCAAAGAACAAGACAATGTTTGGTTAGGCTAGCTATGATTGGTAAATAGAGATGATAAAATGAACATATTACCTTACACCTCAATATAAATGAAAACAACAAAATAATAAGACTATAGCTATAACGGCTGTATACGAGCGTCGTTCAGCCTCCATCTATTCTGAAACATGTCAACCCTCAAGCAACAGACTTGTTGATATGTTCACGTGTGTTTAAGCTCGTGTTCCAATTGTTTCTTGTTGTTCCAGGTACAATGATGGCGCCGCAGCGACAGAGCGAAGTGACGACGCCGAGCTTCGTGCTGACCGGGACGAGCGTCGAGGCGCCCGCCGCCACGGACGACGCCGACTCCGCCATCGGCGGCTCCTCGTCGCCGGAGAACGCCAAGAGGTAGACTTGAAGCTTCTACGCACTTGCAGACGCTTCCAGGAGCAGGAATACACGCGACAACTTCGTGTTCAAATCCTGTGCCAGACTTTATCTTGAGTCGAATGTTGAACCCAAGTTCTGTGACAGGAAGACCATCTGTCATGGAAGTTGAACAAGAAGTTGTCCCGATATCATCCTACTAATGACGGTTTTTGTACCTCTGGTCAAAGTTCTGGATATCTCATTCTAAAGGATAAACATAGCTACACATTTCTATTGATTTTACTTCTTAAAAGATGCCTGCTAACCAAACTAGAACTTGGCCCTTTAGCTAATCTACAAAGACCGGCCCTATAAATCATTCTACTTCTGTATAGCCATTATTTGGAATGTTTTACGTAATCAATACCTACGTATATATCTAAATAACAATATCAATAGATCAATTTTTACAAAATGTACCTTCTAGAGTTTTGGTTCTTCGTGTTTGTGGTGATGGCCCTAAAAAGGGCCGTTGGCCACCGTGCACAACGGCCGTGGACAACGACCATTTTTAAGGCCAACATCACACACAACCATTGGAGCTTCCACCGAAGAACCGAAACTATGTAATAGCAACGGCTCCCAGACCCTCAGTCAAATGAAATGCACCTTCTGTGACAAGAATTTGGTTGGTTCAAATGCAATTTCTGCAATAATCTCGTCCTCCCTCCTTGTGGGAGACTGATCGAGTATGTTTGCATTTGATCTGCTGTGCTCTTAGTGAAGGCAAGGCGAAGGCAAGGTACTGATCCACGACGACGTGTTGCAGCCAATGCTCCAGCATGTCCGACGGCGAGAACTACGAGTGCTACGGGGAGGGCGTCGACCTGGAGCTGGACGCCGACCCACCGACGCCGATCATCGCCTCCAACGGACCCCCGAGTCTCGGACGCAACTCCTGGCTGCGCACCAGCCTCAGGAGGACCCCCGCCAGGTGAGCGAGGAAGCAGAGGGACCGATGTCCATGGCATTGAAGTTCAGTTGCACACATTTGGAATTCGGTTGCAAATTGACTGAGGTCCATAAATACAGCTTTACAAAACACAAACACAGCTCACAAAACGTATTAACAGCTCATACGTATTATCTCTCTTGACTAACATATTTTACACAAGATAATGCAATACGTATTAGCAGATACTCTTCGAATATAGCCGCATGTGGCACTATGACAAGATTATATAGTTGTTAGAACTAAGAAGGCAGACGACATACTAGTATTTTGCTCATGTCAAGAATAGTTCGAATGGACTCCAGGCGTTCTGCGGATTAGATAAAGTTATAGTCTCTCTCATGCGGTCCCATGAGTGTTGATTAAGAGGAAGGAAACCTTTTCAAACTGCTGTTTTTTGGAATTGTGACAGCCTCGCTGAAGGTACAAAATTCGGCTCATCATTTGTATGAAGGAACAAGTGTCAAACTGATGTCTCATTTACAACTTGTCGCTATCTTCAACCTACGATCACCACACTTTACAGGGATTGGAAACCGTCTGCGTATTGTGACGTCACTCCCATAAGACCAATGCTAAATGATGGCGGCCGAGTGCTTGGGCCGCCGATTTGCACCTGATGACTTCCTGCACCCGTTTGCGTACTTCCGGCCGGTGACCCGCGAAATTTAAAAAAAGTACGCTTTTGGAGTGTTTAAATTTGATTCACACAATTGCCGCCAGGTTCGAAAGAGCTTCTCAAACTTGCCGCTGCTAAAGATGATAGCGCATTGTCGAATATTTGAATTCTGTTCTGGCGGGAGATAAAGACATGTGAAACGAGATTGACATCACAGCCGCTTGTTCTATTCTTGTTGTGTTCAAGGTGACCAAGCACATGGCCAGAGTCAGACAGTTTCCAATCCCTGTAAAGTGTGGTGATCGTAGCTTCAACGAGACGGCTACTCACTTATAAATGTGGAGGTCTTCATTTAGTCCTTCCACTTAGCACACCATTTTACTTATTATTTACCACGTTCCTTGCCAGTAGTATGAAAGGAAGGCATAATTCGGGCTCCATGACGGTCGAGAGCACTACCAACCGAGCTCCGTACACAGTTGTTGTTGGCATTTCTTCCATTCATTCCAAAATCCAAGTTACTTTCCACAATACGATGCCTCGCCTGTGAAACAAGTACCTATTATAGCTCGTGTTTCTGCCCTTTAAAAAATTGCAATTTAATATCGACAATTTATAGATCACTTTAATTTCACATCGGTACAAATATAATTACTCGAATGATGAATGTCAGCGATGAACGTGACAAATAACAACATGTCAGTGTCAGTGATGACTGCCTAAGAGGAATGACATGTGTTTCTGTTTGTTTCAGCAATCAAGAGACATCGCCACGTCGCTGGGGCTCGTTCAGACAGTAAGTACCCCCCCCCCCCCCCCTCCCCCCTCCACCAGCAACACCCTCACACGCATCAGCTGAAGAGTCACAGCTGGTGGTGAAGAGGACGATTATTTCACCGCCCTCGCGTGACAGTCGCGTTGTGGCCGTTTATTGTTGGGACGTAGTATTTAGAAACTATTTATTTTCAACATTTGGTATGCACGATAATATACTATTTAGAAACATCTGCCAAAACGTTGGATGTGCATTTTTGTTGGCATAATCAGATGCATGCGGAATTTGTGTGGAAAAGACCAGGAAGCGGATCCACAAAGAGAGATTCTACAGAATCCCAGAGATTTTGATTGAGATTTTGATTTTGATTTGATTTTGATTAAACCCAGACTTTAAACAAAATCTCAAGCAAAATCTCTAGGATTCTATATAATCAGGGTCCGCTTCCGACGGGGGCAAAGGGCCCGGATAAAGAATTGAAAGAGTACACAAAGTTGGAGGGAAAAAGGATAAAATTTGAAACTGGACATACTGGACGTATCTAATAGGTAGAGGTTTTTACTTCTCTTTTTAGACTGAATTCTACTGATTTTGTAGCTGTCTAGTCTAAAATAAGGATCAAGTTTATCAGCAATAAGACAGATGACTGAAACGAATGTTAAAATTGATTGTATAAAATCAGATTTGTTTTCTACCTCCCTCTTGGGTAGAATCTAGCCTTGACTCCACACTTGCTCTTTCCCACGGCCATGCAGACTAATTACAGGTATTTCCAAGTAATTAGAAGTAATGCGTTTAGCTGGCCGCTAACAGCTGGCCAAGTCCCACGCCTCAAGAACCTCTGTGTTGTGAGAGAACTGATGGGGCTTCTGAAGCCACACAACGCGCCCTTGAGTTGTTGGGGGTTGTTGTGACTGAAGCAACTCAGCGTCGATGTCCGTATATTTCGCAGGGTGCGAGAAAGACTTCGTAAATGGGACGTAAATTGACTGTGACAAAAACTCTAATAACATACTTATTTATACAAATATAACTCTGATTTAGATGTGTAGGATACTTACATACTTTGCTCCGACAAGTATTACATCGATAAATAAGGATATATTAACAGTAAATAAAGGTTCTATCACATGTGTAATTGGTAGTTTATGTTAGATCTTCATTATGAGGCAGAGTATTTGTATAAAATACTTAGAGGTTATGTATTGTATCCGTATACGAGTACTTTTTCGAGGTAGAAAGACAGTCACTTTTTTAATAAATAGTCAAATAGCTTTTTTATTTGCTTAGTTTAAAAAAATATATTGAGTGGAATTCTGATATTTTGACAATATTTTCTAATTGACTTCGATACATATCTTCCCTGAGCTATGATTAGAAATCAATAGAATATCATTTTTTTCGTGCCACTTTTGACCATTTCGTTTGGTCCACTTCTGTAACTACAATCCACGGTGCCTGACTGGGTCTGGGACTGGGTCTGGGTCTGGGGCTGCCTAGTCTGGTCTACCTGGGACCCGGCGACATAGCAAGCGATCAACCCTAATTGACACGGGGTGTATTTATGACTGTTATTGTGTAGAACTCGACACAAAGTTACTCAGTTGGGTGGTCAAGGATTTCATTCATTCACGGGGAAAATGGTTTTAGCCTAGATCCTTCAAATCGCAGAATTTTATTGTGGTTTTAAATCGAACTGTTCTAAATTTTAACTATGTGCATCCCAGAGGTACCGAGTTCGATTCCCGCGGTTGTCTTTCCAACTTTCTTCGTGGTTTCCAGCTCAGTCCAGAAGCATGTTGGGAACGCTCCAAACTATTATTCACGACCGCCTCATTCCCACCGACCACCCTTTCCTGTTCTTCTTCATCATTTCCCAATCATCATCAATTCATTCATTCGTCGCCATAAGCCTCCTAGTTGCATAACAATGCGACGTTAAACGCAAAAAAAATTAAGAAATATTGCATTTGAAAGAGTACGTTACGTTGGGGCCCTATTATGTAACTACAAAATTCCCAATTCTGTTGGAATCCGATTCGGTACAATGTAATCTTATGTCCGTGAATCGGATTTTAGCAGAATCTGGAGTTTTAAAGTTACATAATAGCCTAGTGATTGGCGAGTGACAAAGAGTGACGCGGCGCGAGTCACGTGACGAGGGTGGAATGAGGCTGCGTGGTCACGTGACGTCACGACGCCTTCCTGTCGCCCGTGCACACAGAGGCGGGGGCGGTGCAACGAGATACACTCTCCTCGGCGATATGTCTAACTAACTGGCATAGCGATATGATTTCACATGTGTGCCAACACAAGCAGGTGGCATAAGTAGCATCGCCCTTTTACACCATTTCATTTCAATAACTGGGGACTCGATGGTCGATGAAAACGTAACATTATGTAATATTGAAAACTAATTTGAAAAAACATTCGAGTCACATGTGGTAAATAGTGTACTTACTTTTATTATGAAAAATAAACCTTCATATTAGTATGTTAAACAAAATATTAAATCCAGTTCACTCTTACCCACCGCTGGGACTTCTGTAAAAACATAACTAATTAATAAATATAATTCTATATGCTTGCATATTAAATCGTGAAAAACCAGTTGTCAATTTGAATTATGTTGTATAAATGGTTTGCGTGAAGTGTTAAATTTCATGAGTACAAATAACTTTGAAGAATATGTATGATAATTTATATTTTGATATTCTTTTTTCCGCCCTAATTGTTCTCATGCCATGAGCTGTAGAGGGAAAATGTCACGAAATCACCTACAGGTTGAACCCTGGAACTAATAATAACCTGCATGTCAAATGATTGAGCTAAAGGAAACCGGGCCCCTTATTCTACAACGAAAACGAAATCATTTCTGTCTGATAGAAATGATAGATAACATTGGTCTGAAATTATTTCAATTCGTTTATAGAATAAGGGCCCTGGAGACAAAGGGAATAGAGCACTATTACAAATGATCGAGTTGTTTTGTGCTGTTATATGATATATGGATGTCATTGAGTGAGTGACCCGGCCACTAATGTACATGATCGTTAACGTCGCCGCGTAATAATTCATACGTGTGCTAGTTGAGCGAGTGCCACAGGGATCGATACTATCACCTGCTGTGTGTGACTCACTTCTCTCTCTTCTTCTTTCAGTAGTTCCGGCAAGCGCATCGGCTCGAACGCGTTGGCCAGGTGAGTTCAACTATATCGATCAGTAATTAGCTGTCAATCAACTTACAGTCAACTCACTAGAGTGGATTTAGTGGCTGCTTTCACAGGTGGCTGATGAACAGGGTAGAATGTATAGTCTCATAATTATTCATTCTTTTATAGATAGAAAAATATCGTCATACGAGATAAAAATTACATAAATTGATCCAAAAGCTCGTGATGCGATAATGATTCGTAATTCGTAAATCTTCTCCTAACAATGACGTTTCAAGTTAAACCATTGATTAAGTTTAAACGGTCATTCAGGGAATGTTATTGGTTGTTGCCATGGTAATAGAGTCCTATCAACTGTTTAAAAATTAGCAGAGTATTGAATTCTTTGCCCTTATCATCAGCACAAATGACCATAACAAATATAGTGATCAACAAGTTTCGTGAGCCATTTTGGAGTGATAACAGGGGCCAGATTCACAAAAAGTATTATCTCCTAATACGCTCTTGGTATTAAATCAAAAGATAATACGAGTTAGCAGATAATACTTTTCGTGAATCCAGCCCCAGGTTACACGTGATATTATTTCTGAATACGCAACAATGACGTTTCCTAAGATTTTGTTACAATGGAAAAATAGCACATTGTTATGCCATATGAAATTGCATATTTTTCCATTTTGAAGAATCTGTAGTCTTTGTAAATCGATCCTTTGGAAACTATTTATCCCACAACAAAAATTAATACCATCACTCAGTTCTTCAACACGCGACTCCCCAATGCATTGACCTATATGCGAATGAGCCATGTGCGAATCGCTACCTGTATACCGTGTCTCATGTGTGTTGGCTCTTGCAGCCAGCTGTACCGCAGCTCCAGCTTCAACTCATCGGGCAGGAGCAGCAACTGCGACACGGGAGATGACATGTACTCGGACGTCTCGCTAGAGGAGGATGTACTGGACCTCAACCACAAGGTAAACATCAAGACACTTGGTACTTCGTACCTCTTAGACAAAGTTCTTTCTTGCTGAGCTGCCAGATAGTTAGTCTTTCAGGTGAAATCAATTGAAATTTAAGTGCTCGCTAACTAGCTGTCTAGCTATCTAGCTAGCATGGGTGAGAACTTTGGTAAGAGATTATACAGTTCTTTCTTTCTTTTTCTTAGCTGTAAGACAAAGTTCTTGATAGCGTTAGCAGGCGTTGTCATCCTCTAGCTAGCTAGCTATCCAGAACTTTGGCAAGAGGTACACTATAGGTTCTTTCTAACTTAGCTACCAAATACAGTTCTTGGTAGTTATAGCAGCAGTCTTTCAACTCAGTGTTCGGTAGCAGCTAAGTTCAATAGACATTTAGGTGCTCGTTTATTAATTTGATTGCTAGCTGTCCAGAATTTTGGCTAGAGCCATAAACATAAACCATAAACCATAGTTCAGAAGACTGCAATCGCATATGACGACTAGGACAATCAATTGCATTACAACGGCGAGTGTCTGAGAAGCAATCGACAGTCAATCCTAAGAGGGGGGGGGAACTGAAAGTTGGCATAACATTTTTATCAATTGATATACCTATAGGTCGTTGAAATTGAGATAGAGTACCTAACTCTTCATCTATATAACAGTACCATTCAGCATTGTCTTAATCACTACAGATGCGTTCTCCAATCGTATTTGACAAAAATAATGCGCTCGCAAAATTGTCCCCATTCACCTTACATTGCGGATGTGGCACTATTCGACTGTGCTTGGGTTTAATGTACACAGTCTTTGGGGGCATGATTTGCTTTCCAAACGAAGAGAGTCTGTGAAGAAGTTTATAGTTTTCTCCGTCGTTTCAACTCGAATGGATATTTGAAGATATTACAAATTGGTGTCATAAACTGGATCTCCATTCTTCTTGAACAATTACGCGTAATTTCAATTTCAAAAGAAGCTAATTATTAATTCTCTATGCATGTACACAAGTGTAATATGTAATTCGCTACAGATAATGACGTGCTGAACAATCTTCATGCCTAGGACATTGAAGGTCAAACAATGCATTGCGCCTCGGTGTTTATGTCTTCTTTCTGCTCGTTTCTTTCGGTTCCCATCATTATTCTTATCTCTTACGTAAGAAGATGATTTGTTGTGCGATGGAAGGAAATCTACATCCTGTCATCCAGGCTTATCCTGTGTCATAAACAATTGAAACAAGCAGAACAGAAGTGGGGTGAGGGGGGGGGGACGTTTTTAGACAAGTTTTGCAGGGCTCTGGGAATATTTGGATTTCTTTCAAGGGAGTATTTTCGGCATGATACAATGAAATTAGTCCGCAGAGTTCTAAATTTTGTTCAGAAACTTGCAAAGGGCAACATTTTTCTAGATACATGCCTAGAAACATCACTGGAAAGTGGTAATTCAGGGGGTGAAATCATATAAAATGACAATTTTCTTCTCGCGTGACAATCTTCTCATCTCAATGTAATTCACAGCCTTCTCGGGTGAGATGTCACGCGAGAACTGAATTGTCGTGTTATATGATAGCCCACCCCACAGACAGGTATGACATTGGTTGTTCCATAGACATTGTATGAAGGCTATACAATGTCTATGGGTGTTCCATGACAACATTATTGAAAAACCGGACCCATTTCAACTAATAATGAACGTTTGATAAAGAATATCGCTGCGAATAACAGCAATCGAAGTAAGGAAACTATTTTGAAAAGTCAAAACGCTCGAATACAATGTAACAATATACGTAAATGTCCTAAATTCGACTTGTATTCGAAGAAATCACGTGGACTGAGGTTGCCAAGTCCTGGCGCCTGGATGGTAGGCAACACATGCTACTCCGCTGTGTGTTTAAATACCCGGTAGTCTACCTCCCAGGCGTGCAGCTTAGAACCCACTCTTTCAACACAGCTGACTCACGCCGACAAAACACAACCGCAATCATCAATTATGACGAATTGTACGCAATTAAACAGTAGTTCGTCTTAAACTAGAGATATTATTTCAATTATCGAACATGATGTATTAATATTATTAACATGATAAATATACTTCTCCCACTTTGTTGTCTTATGCCTATTTTTTCGAGTTCTTTGCTGTAATTTGAAACACAAATTGTTAATTGGACTAATTTAAACGTTGTTAAAACTTCATAAAATGTTTCAACTAGAAATTAACTTGTTTTTCGAAATTTACCATGAACGTGTACCACAAGGAACGAAGTAGTACACAGAAGATTTACGATATAAATTAAAGTAGGTACATCAAAATTATACAGTTTTGCTCGTCTCTTTTTCCCAGGAAATGAGTATCTTTGCCTCATCTCATATTTGTTGATGTTATTTTTTTCATAGTTCTGAATTATTAGTAGGTACATTTAGTTGGGAAATACAGCTCACATAGTAGCGAAAAACATTTTTAATGCTATGTATAATTGGTTATGTAAAAATGTTTTAGACCATCATGTTCAAATACGCTCAAAAATGCTTAAATTTTTGGTAAATTATACCCAACATTTTCCCCAATTTTCCCGGGCACAAACATGAAAGAGGACCCCCCCCCCCCCCCTCATCTTCTATATCTCTCAAAATTTTCCTTCACTAAAAATATCTTCGTATCGTTCAAAACTCCCAAAGAGCTATAACTTTTTGATCTGTGTGAAAAAATTGGCACACACAAATTGATCGAAGGCGTTCCATCAACACAATTCCGCCTCTAAAACGTCTGCCTCTAATTGCCAAACAAAACGATGTTGTTGTGATTATTGTTCGTCCATTATCAAACTGGAAGGAAGGGCGATGGCTGACAGGGAGCGGGGAGCGGCGGGGCGGGAGAGGGGAGACGGATATTATACCACCACTCCTATCATACCAGACAGCTATCTACACTGTGTCAGTGTAACTCCTCAACTCTCTTAGTGCGATTTTCCTGTGACGCGGCCACGGATCGAGACATGTTATTCAGTACGCCTGTAGGATGATCTTGGGTACGAAAATAGCCTCTAGTGCGAGGCCGCCGTGTGCAAATGTACCAGTGTCGTCGCTGACTCAGATGGAAATGCCGCTCGCCGTGTTTCGTGTGCTGATACTCGGAATAACAGTGCAAAGTGACAGTTTTGTGGACAACATGTGAAGTGTTTGTGATACTGAGAGTGTTTTCAGTTTCGTTTGTGTTAATTTGACCTTGGCCGCGGTTGAACTGGGCGTTTAGTCGTCATTTAAACTGGAGCTTCTTCGCTAAGAGTTTTTGCAGTGAATCGTGGTACTATTTGAATATGCAAGAAAAATATATTTAGCTTTTTTAATGAAACATTACACCATGGTGTATGTTTTCTAATTACTAGTTAGTTATTTGAACACATGTCAAAATGTAGTTACATCGAAACTTTACTTAATTTTTCGTCAACAAATTCTCACATAAATTCGATAGAGACGTCACTATATTATATTCGGAGAACATGGGCGGTGAATGCTATACTCACAGTCACATGCAAATCAGCTCGTATGGGTTTTAATCGTTTTTTGTGAGAGTTAAATGAGAAGTTAACACCACATGTGTGCACTTTCTTTAGACCTGTGAGAAATCCCGCGTGGAAGACGATTAATTATAAAATAACCACGAAATTAATGAATGTCTCAATTAGCTTTACGTTTCGAGTGCGTTCTATTTTCGACCCAGTGTGAGTTTGAGCAGAAGAATTCATGAGTTCAATGTTTTACTTTCCATTCTGAATCGCAATTCTAAATCGCAGCTTGTATGTAAATTAGGCAGACGATTATTCGGATTTGAATGATGCTCTTGGTATTTCAATATCGATTTATCAGTTCAGCTTGACTTTGTCTTGGATGAATAGTTGATGCGTCTACTAAATAATTCACTTGTTGCTCCATTATACTGACATAGTGACGTCACAATCGATACGCGATTTCGTTTACAAAATCACGACTTCACAGCATGACAGTTTTACTCAGAAGTAATAGATCAGTGTTGCCGTTTGGGATTTCTGGTTCGTACCAACTACATAGCGAAAATAGTACTAAAACGTACCGAAATGTACTGTTTTTCACTGCGACTGTTTTACAGACCTTAAATTCAAATGTGGACTCCAGAATCTAGATCATACATTTTATTTTTACCTAGCTATACTCATTTTCCAGGGAAATTCAAGCCAATACGCCATTTGTGAACCTTTATGAGAGAAAATAGAAGAATTAATTTACCTTCGACAATTTTTTTAATCACATTTTTATAATCACCAAAGTAATAAAATCATAATATACAACTGCATACTATCATTACTCGCCAAGCTGTTGCCCCGCAGGGCTTTTTTCCTTTTTTTTTTTTTTACAAATAAGCGGTTTTAAAGCGATTCTGGGAGTCTAAAATGGCACAAACTGAATACTTATAAAAAAATGTTTTTGCCACGCAGGGCGAATTTTTAGAAATTTCTTTGTTGTTATAGGTTTTTTCATGTAAATTATGTATTTTCCTCAAGGGCATGTAAAATTAAGAAATTGTACTGAAAATCCAGAATAATCTAAAAGGTGTACTGCCGTACTGCACATGGTCAAAAAGTACCAGCTTTGGTACAATTGTACTGCGTGTGGCAACACTGTAATAGATTCGAAGTTTCAAGTCGTAAAGTTACTTCATAAAAGAAGACTCACTTGAAACAAATGCAACAAGTCGAGTCTTCTTTGATCACTTGGTATATAAATATGGCTCATTGCCATTTCTACGGGAGGGGAGGGGGGGGGGGGGGGCAGGATCCCAGATATTCCTTTTTTACCAAACACATTTTGTGATATAAATTTTTCTCAATTTGTTAGTTTTGATATTAATTCAGTAATATTTATTGATAGACTTTCAAAAACTATTTATTTATACATACAATGCAATATTTCGCTCAAAATTCTCGATAAATGCCTGAAGAAGCTCGGAGAATTTTGAGCGAAATATTGCATTGTATGTATAAATAAATAGTTTTTGAAAGTCTATCAATAAATATTACTGAAACATTTTGTGATATTTTGCGCAAGGCTAACTGTATCTTTCGATCTAAAGGACTTTTTTTTACATTTTACGGGCCCTTTCACACTTTTGGAAATTAAATTTTCATTCGTATTTTACTGTTACATTTGAGTTGATAGAACTTTTGCCGTCCAAATTACGAACCTAGCGATACGACATTATGTTTCTTGCATATTCAATTTGTTGATATCTTGTAGTGTTATCTTGAGCTATCGGTGTTAGTCATTGAACGCGAGGACATTGAACATGGCCGTGTAATCCCGATGCCTCCACGCGCAGAAGAATGACGGCGTCCACGCGACGCCAGGCGTCCCTGAGCGGGAGCGACGAGGACCAAGAGCTGTCCCTGGACCTGTGGGAGGGGCAGTTCGAGTTCGTGGGCGGCTACCACCACGTCGAGGACCCCGACGACCTCGCCCTCCCCGTGCCCTCCACCCCCAGCCCCCTGCTCAACGGCGTCCGCAAGAACAGGGCGCATGTCTGGGCCGAGGACCTCACGGGTCAAGTACGTCACGTGGCATGTGTGGGATGACCTCTGCAGGTCATGGCGGGGCTTCTTGCAACGAAATTGTGCAGGCGGAGTGTACTTATCCAGTTCTGTCTGTCTGTCTGTCTGTCTGTCTGTCTGTCTGTCTGTCTGTCTGTGATTCTGTCTGTCTGTGGGGAACGCCGTCGCGTCATGTTTTACATGACGGGTGCATCTAGTTATATGTACGATTGAAGTAAATGCATGAAATATCGTAATTTCACTTTTGAACCATTCAAATTATTACAAATGTGAACAATAATTTTCGAAGACATTTTTTGATACATTACTTTAGAAACAAGAAAACTAACTTGTTACAACATTTGTGCCCAAACTTGACTCAAATGTAAAATATCCTTATTTTTCATATTTCAGTCGAGTTTGAATACAACTCTTTTTTTAGTTCTCAAGTTAGCTCAAGAAATGGCATCGAAAACTAGATTTCACAATTTACAATTTGAATGATTGAAAGTTCTGAAATATACAGCATTCTGGGTGCAGTTTAAGACATGTTTAAACATCGAGTGATATTATTGACTTACTGATACACGTGTTTCACTTTCATCAATAACTGTACTTTGTACTTGGTTCGATGTTATCAGCGACCCTCTCTCTTCAAATATGTTCATAGTAATTCGTTCTGATTTTCACTCGCAAGTTCATTCCCCGCGGTCTTGCTTCATGGCTGAGGCTTCTTCGTGATTTCCCTCAGTCGAATAGGCCACGACTGTCTCCTTCTCACCGTCCATCAATCATCATTGATGATATGGCGCTATTATCCTTGCACAACAGAGCGCTGAATATAAAAGTCAAGGAAATGCAAAATAAGTATACCAAAGGGAAGTAAATTTCAATGAATTGTAAAGTAAGAGTGAAATCTAATATTCGATTGATAATTTACGAGCACGAGTTTGATAACGAGTATGACTGGGAAGAGACGATGCGAGAGAGGACGGTGTGGGAAGGATGGGGCGAACAGACATGCAAATCGTCTGCAACACCTGCTATAGTTGCTAGTTGGATCTAAAAGGCGATGCAAGTGGGTTGTCAACTTGTCTCATTCAACCTTGATTTCAAACCATTTCGAGTCCGATGAGTTAAAAACACGCTGGAAAGTAGAGTTATAGTAACGACAATATTGACACATTCATCGCTATACTTTTACCAGCTGTTATCAATCAATAAGCTAATCTTCTGTTATCTATATGACCTTGTAATACTAAGTTTTGACAGATATTTCTGCAGACGATATTAGCGAGATGCTCAGAACGCCCCGCAGGTTTTTGGATTTTTAACACGAACACTATAATCTGGGACCTTTGGCATAGACATTGTATAGCCTATACAATGTCTATGCCTTTGGCTAAACGAAACAACAATCTAATATTTTCCAAGATCTTCTATTGTCGAAAATGTTGTCAAGATCGTACCATGAACTTGCAATGTTGCAAGATCTCGAGAGATTTATCAAACCCCTCAGTGCCAGTGTCCAAGACCTGGCTAAGTAATGATTGAAGATTGCGAGGAATGACGTTCTTACGTCGAGTTGTTATCGCACGATGTAAGTATTCCTGCTGACAAGGTGGACAAAGAGGCCGCCATTATCTTACAAGTCGCAACAAGTCAAGGTCAACTGATTACAACAAGCAGTCGGTCATAGAGTCATAACCGGACACAATACTGCCTGCAACCATACATGACTCGCTGTAGGGTAGGGAATAGGGATTCTATAACTACAAAGCGGCATAGCAATTTCGTAAGAAATGAGATTTTGCCATAAGCTTTTACAGATTTCTATTCCGCCAGCAATAGAACATAGTTGTAGAATCGCAACCCAGGCAGTTCCGCCGCGTTTGATAAACATCATTTGAACTTGCAAGTGATCAGGCGCAAATGAGGGGGGAATTATCCTCCCCTTTTCGAGCTGTGAGCAATCACACTAATTATATAAAATCAAGTTTAGAGCTCCAGAATCACTCGTATAAATTGTTTAAATATCAAGCACCCTGCGGGGCTAGAACTGACTCCTCGCACCCCCCTCCCCTCCCCCCCCTCTTCACATAAGTTTTCCACACTGTAGTGTACGTCAATGGTTTCCACTTGAATTTTAATGAATTGAAGTTAGCTTAGTGCCAAGTGTAATACCCCGTTTGCGGTTTTGATGAACAACGGCTGTACTATTATTTATTTATTGTAACCACGTTTGCAATTAAATGTTGCCATCAGAGCTCAGAGTCGACTCTACCCCAAGGTACACTCTGGGGATAATATTTCGTAACTTGTCATAACTTAAAATAAAACATCTCGAGTTTACATAATCTGTATGATTTAAAAGCTAACAAATTTATAAACATTCCCCCGGTGAATTAACCTGGGTACTATTGGGTAGTACAGCGTATAACCTCACTTCTAAATTTACATCACGTTATTTTTGTATGTTTTTGGTTTGAGGCAAACAACTCTCTTCTCGTTTACATATTTTCGACTACGTAAATGTAACAATGGCATGCGTTGCGAAACCCCGAGGAAACGCCACTAATTATTTCTCGGACATGGACTGTGTAACCTACGTCATCTTATTATGAATACGTACAGCCCTATTGTATTCTTCTTCATGTAATAGCACTTCTTATGTCGCTGTGGGAACAAGTTGCGTGCTAGGTATTGACAGCGAGATACGCCGGAACTATTTTATTTCCAGTCGACTCAAGAACATGTCTTTGACATTCAGTATCGTGTAATATTTTACTTTGGTTAGTGGTTACTACCTCCAGTCAGGACTGATAAATATTGTAGTGAACGATGAATTTAAAGTGATCGTTTAAGTTTGTACCAGTTGGTTTTCACCGAAGAACGAAATCTTGCTGATAGTGTTTAGAGTCGAGAATGATTAAACTTCATTGTTGAAATGGCGTGTTCTTCTGACAATGTGGAAAGAGTGAATGTATGTAATTTGTTGATTTTCCATAAAAAGTTAAAACAAATCTTACTGTTATTGTTTCAAGTTCTGGGGCTATTTTGAACTCCAAAATATCTAATAGTAAATCCAGAAAAACTAGAGAGTTTAATATCGCCGAGGTAAAACGTGTAGTTATAATGTTTTTACTCTTGAGTCGGGATTATTTGAATGTATTCTGTAGGGATGGAGCGAACTTGGATTTTGATATCGACTATCGATATCATTTATATATCGATATATATCGATATATCGATACTTCGATATATCGATATATTGAAATGTCGAAATATCGAAATATCGAAATATCGATATATTGAAATATCGAAATATCGATATATTGAAATATCGAAGTATCGATATATCGATATATCGATATATTGAAATATCGAAATATTGATATGGAAATAATATTTAGATGTATAGGTATGGAAATATTGATATATCGTATGAATGTATTAAATTGCTCCTAAAACTGCTAGGAATTTCAAAAGAAAATGTAAAAAGAAATAACACAGCTGTTCCAAAATATAGGGTCACCGGCCAGATAAGAAAGAAAATGTGAATAATCTGAGAAATTGTCCATAAATCTTGTAAACGCTGCACTGCAAATATGAATTATTTTGCCATAGTAGGTATAAACTTCAATTAAGAACATAATTGTATCATGCGGTAAGGCTTCAATATATCGATATTTCAATATATCGATATTTCAATATTTCGATATTTCAATATATCGATATTTCGATGTTTCAATATTTCGATATTTCAATATATTGATATTTCAATATTTCAATATATCGATATATCGATATTTCAATATATCGATATTCAATATATACAGGTATCGATATTTCGATATTTTTTTGATATCGATATATATCGATATATCGATATTTTCTCCATCCCTAGTATTCTGTGGCTTCTTTGTCATGTTTCTTCCCACGACTTGTCTAAGTATGAAGTTCTCTGGCAGTTTGTTGTGATTCTCTGTGAAGGTCGGACGAACTGCCGCGGTTGTTAGTCAGTTTGTAACAAGTTGTAACGATATGGATGTTATAATCTCTTATCGGATTAATCGAGGAATTAACTTACATAAAGATAATGCTTGAGTTTGGGAGTTGCCTCAATATCAATTGGTTTGATCATTCATTGTTTGATGCTTTGATATCAAATAGATAGATTGCAAGTGACGCAGCTAAATGACATCTTGTCAGCTGCCTTCTTTAGAACTGAAGTGTTGATTGATTCTAAACTAGCAGAGCAGATTGTTCAATCATATTTTGAAGAATTTCCAAAGGGATGATTTTCCTCGAACGTGCGCTTAGATATGTTATTTTTTTATACGTTTTAACATAACCTACTTTTCTTATTTGTATGTACTATTTTATTTATTGGATTTAATATCTGTACGTCAGAAGAGGTAGAATTCTCAAAGTCCATTTCTTGATTTTGCGTTGCACACTTTTAGAATCTTGTAATCAATTGCAATTTTGTAGTCAACAAATACAGTTACATTGAAGTATTTTCCTACATAATGACTCATGCCACTCTTAAAAATATGATTGGATGAAGGCAGAATTACCTACTTATTTTTGAGCTCACCTCAAGAATTGAAATGGACTTCGGGCCTTCTACTTCTGAGGTACAGATAAGCTGGGGCTTGGCTTGTTTTGAATGTAAACTGATAATCAGTGGTGTAGTCCTAATAATTTTTTTTGGTATACGCTACCATGGGCGTCCGCAGGATTTATGCCAAAACAAGGAAAACAATTTTACTCAGAATAAGGGGGGGGGGGGGGGGGAGCACCCAGCCCCGCAGGGCATTTTTTGGTTTTTGGACACTGTAAAATCAATTTTAAGACGTTATGAGGCGTATTTTGTTAAAATATTCAATATATTTTATAATTTGACACTTTGGGGTGGTGGAGGGCATGGCACCACCTTGCCCCGCAGGGCTATTTTTGTTTTTTTGACACTTTGATATTAACTTTTTTGAGTTTTTTGCTTACGAAATGAAACTAGACGTAAAACACAATTTTTTTAAAGTATTCCTGACATCTTCACTCTTCATCAAAACTATTTTCTTTAGGTATAGGTACAGCTCGACTATCCTCGACTACACCACTGCTGATGATGAATGTTTCTAACGAGTGTGGTGTTCATCTTGTGTGTTCATCTCATTTTGCTTATGTGGGTATTTATTTATTTATAATGTATAATGTAACACTGTAATGTAAAACCTACTTTTTGTCTAGATATATTATCATAAAGTGTATTATGTATGTATTTGTATGTAAAAACGCAAATGAATAAATACATTTTGAAATCTGAAAAAAAAAATCTGAATCTGCTTGATGTTTCAGGTACAGATGCTCCAGCAGCAGATGACAGTGCTGGCCGACAGTCACACAAACACGGATGACCGATACACGCGTGCCAAGCAGGACAGTGCGGCTCTGCAAGCCAGGTGGGTCACGTCACTTGCAACCCTCCTCGACAGACGGGGTTCCTCGGGGCTTATCAGAGTTTCAAAATAACTTGTATTTGAAGGGTACAGGGAAAGAACGCTACGAGTCCATTTTTAGAAAAAATGAGTTTAAGTGTAATCTTGCAGCGATTTTTATGAGCATTCAGAATAGTATACCCAAATATTACCTACCACAAAGTCTTGAAAAACGCAATTGAAATATCGATTTGTATGGAAGATATAGTAGGCAGCAGGCGATCTGTGGATTGGATTTTATTTTAAAACCGTTATTTTACCAACACCTGAGTTAGTACAACTTGGAGTCAGGATCATTACCTTTGTTAGAATCATCTCCATTATTAGTTCCAGACTCCATGTTGAAAAAACTAAGGAGTTCATAAAGATACTTGTTTTAAAAGTGAAATTAATCCACAGATTGCCTGCTGCCAACTATAGATACAAGTTTCAACATAAAGCCTCGTTTATCTCAGTTTCATCCTGTACCCTTCTTTGTCATCAATCCCTTTAAATACAACTAGATTAACGATAGTGTTGCATGAACTGAACAGAGTCCATTTATTAATTTATTAAACAAACTCTTGAATGAGGCCCAGGAACTGTAATAACATTTGTAAATATGACAAACGATGAGAATCAAAGTTTGTTTGAACTAAGTAATAATATCAACTTTCATAAAAATATTAATATTTGAAAAAAAAATATTTTCAATTTTCCCATTTTTATTTAAGAGCGTTCTATTGTCTTGATTTACGATGGGATAGTTTGTGTAAATGAGTTGTGATTTGTTCCCATCAGAGTGCACATGTTGGAGGAGCAGCTGCGAGAAGCGGAACTCCGCTCCGAGGACCGCTTGGCCGAGGAGCAGAAGCGGCATCGGGAGCTGCTCACTCGAGTGGAGCGGGAGAAGCAGACGCAGATCGAGAACTGCACGGCCAGGTGAGTTGTCCTGTTTGAACGTTGAATTCAACTTTGTTAATTCTGACTTTGTTCATCAAGGATACCGTCTCAACTATTTTAGTATTGGCTTTAACATATAAAATATTCTTTATCGACTCAAATATTAATATGATTTCTTTAAGAATTAATTTTTAATTTTATAAATGTTGTGGAATTTTCTACACTTGTGAGCTTGCCATGTTAAAAGACCAACTAACTAAACCACATATTTTTGATATAGTGACTACCTCTTTCAAGATAGAATAAAATGTTGAAGGGACAAAATCATAGCCCGGTTGCACAATGTCCCGATAAAGTTAGCGGCAGGATTTATCGGCTGAAACCATGGCAACAGCCAATTAAACACAGCCATCTAGACCGCTAAAGTCCACTTTAGGCTAAAGTGAACTTTACCCAGAAAAAACACTCCGTGTAAAAATACCAGCCAAGTCTCTTTAACTATAAAAAAAATAGAAGAAATCTAAAAATTCAGCACTGAAAAGGAGTGATATCAAAAAAGGAGCCAAGTCAACGAATTTTCCAAATTTTAATCGTACCATTGAAATAAAAATATCAACCCCCGAGAAATACTTAAAAAAAGGACTTGGCGCATCGTTTTTTTAAAGACACTTTTCTATCCTAAAAGTATAGGAAGAACTCTACAAGTATATTTTCCTGAGTATATCACATTCATTATCGACGAATCATACTACGTTTTAATATAACTAGTACTCTTACCTACTGGCAGTTTTGGTATTTTGTCAATATTCAGAGGAAATAAACGGATAAACGAATAACGAATAAACGGAAGCGGCCTAGTCTATTCGTTATTGCCACTATTTCTAGAGTCATATTAATCAATCATACTTCTCAATATCGTGACTGAGGGAAATAGCGAAAGCGCTCATTACAAGAAGGCCGTCAATGAGATTTGTATAAGTGACTAGTGCACTGAGCCATGCTGCTCAAATAATTACTGACTAGATTTTTATCTAAAGTAATACGTTATGTAATTTATGAATTTTTTTGGTATAAAATGTTAATTAATAGCAATTAATTACACGGCGAGAAGGTTCCAAGTATAATGCTGTAGTAGGTATGTTGATGTACCCACAAAACTATAGGTACCTACCAATCACAAACACAACTGTTCTGTATTTATTGCTTGTAAGACAATGCTATGTTTCTTTGCGTACTTATATTTAAATTTAAAATATTTTACAGAATGTTCAATATTTAATTTGAAAGTTTTGTCTCAATTTTTCTAGGCATTTCTGAACTACGTAGTATGTGAGTGGCATAAGCTTAAGAATAGAAAAATGTCTTTAAAAAAACGATGCGCCAAGTCCTTTTTTTAAGTATTTCTCGGGGGTTGATATTTTTATTTCAATGGTACGATTAAAATTTGGAAAATTCGTTGACTTGGCTCCTTTTTTGATATCACTCCTTTTCAGTGCTGAATTTTTAGATTTCTTCTATTTTTTTTATAGTTAAAGAGACTTGGCTGGTATTTTTACACGGAGTGTTTTTTCTGGGATATCACTTCTTTTGTTAGTTTATTCATACAGCTTGTAGCACATGTCCGAGCAGGGACTAATTTCTTTAAAAAAATACGCCTCAACCGATTTGGTTACTATGAAAAGTTGCGTTTGGTATAAGATGAAAATGATTATCCAAGAAGAATAGCTTAAGTTTCGTTATAATCGATCCAGCCGTTTTCGATACATGACGTCACTTCCGGTTTTGAAATAGCGGCCGAATTCCGGTATAGGTAATAAGAAAACAATCTAGTTTTATCTAGTTGATACCTTCATGAACGACCATCTGAATTCCTAATCCCTATATTTCCGTAAAATCGGTCATGCCGTTTGTAATATATGACGTCACTTCCGGTTTCATTTAGTGGTTCCTGCCGCCATTTCCGGTACCATTAATTTATTTATTCATTTTTCACAATTGATTTTTCAAATAAATAGCAGAATGAATACGCAGGAGCTAGTTCAGTTGCAATCGGTACAGGCGTTTTAGATATATGACGTCACTTCCGGTTTCAGGAATGGCGGCCGAGAACACTGCTACCTTGAATATATAAATTGTATTGTCTATGTTACAATGTAAGTTAATTATGTACGTATTTTAAGTATAATTTGTTGAAATAAGTTAAATATTGCGTATTTATGACGTCACTTCCGGTTTAGAAAATAAGAAAATAATATTTTTTTTATTGATACTTCATAAAGATGACCATCTAAATCGAATGGCGCTAATTTCGTTCTAATCGGTCCAGACGTTTTTGAGTTATGACGTCACTTCCGGTTTAAAAATGGCGGCACAAAAAATCACAAGAGGCAAGGTATCATCAGACGCCAAAAGTGCATATGTGGTAAAAGTTTCAGGTCGATCGGTTTAGCCGTTTAGGCTGTGGCGCTGTCAACAGGGTTTCCTGATATCATCAGAATCATCATCTTCAGAATCAGAAAGTGGTGTAATTTCACTGTTTTCTCGGTCCTCTAGCGCGCAAATGGCATAACCTATTGTTCCCAAATTTGGTATATGTAGTGGGGTGGGCCATAGCTCGAAATTAAGACATTTCACAACAATGTGAGATTTTCCAATTTTAAGATCCAGTAGGCCGAAAATGCCATGTTGTTGCTTACAGTAAAAGTGTTTGGTCTGCTCCTCAGTTTTTTAGGCATTTACGGTATGTTGAGTGACTGTGAGTGTATAGTACGACTTGGCTGGGTGGAGCGACCGCTCCACTAGATCTTACTTATCGGGACATGGTGCAACCGGGCCTTATCGGGACATGGTGCAACCGGGACTCCATGGAACGGAATATACTTCTTTTTTTGTAGTCCCTAGTAATTTTATTTATTGTGCAACCTAAAACCTACAGCATTTTTATTTTGCACAAAACTTGCTTAAAATTCAGTGAATTTAAAAATTTTAACACCTCATGACTTTTTGAACATAATAATTAAAAAAAAAAATTGTGAATTATGCCAAAAGAGTGAATAATTTACTACAACTTATGGCCAGTCTTTCAATGCCTTGCTAACTTTTAAACAGTCAATTAGGACTATATTGCCATGGCAACAACCAATGACAATCCTCGAATTACCGATTAAAACTTGCAGACTAGGTATTGAAAGACCAACCCTTAGCCGTTTTAGTCCGAGGGCCAGTTAGTGTGAGTAAACTCCATCGTGTGCGCAGGCTGCAGTCGCTTGAAGCGGAGAGCGCGACGATGCGCGAGGAGTCCACACGGCTGCGCATCCAGCTGGACCGACTGCGCATGGAGAAGGAGAGCGCGCAGGACAAGCTGGATGAGGCGCAGTGCGCGCTCGGCGCGATGCAAGACGGCGCGAACAACGTCAAGGACGTGGAGCGCCGGATCAGGGAGGAGGCGGCCAGGGAAATAGCCGCTAACTTACAAGTAACTCACATTATATTATTTACTATGTTGGTAGCTTAGGAGAAGTATGTCAGGAGTTCATATCAACGGTTTTTGAGAGAGTCTGCCATTTTGCAATCCGTAATGTAGACGCCCTTCATTTTGTAGGCGAAAAGTTCAATTTAAATACTGTAGGTAATGTGTATTTATTTAATTTGCAATTACTTAGTAGAGCTTAATTACTATAATTAACTCAGAGTCAAGAAAATGTGCAGAATATTTCATGAAAATTTTCGTTGTGTAGGTATATTTTATTTACAGTTTTAAAGTCGGAATAAATGTTATTATCATTAAATTAGTATCGATTTTTTCTTCCTACTTTGCTATAGCTGCTAGAAATTAAAATACTTGATACAAATATACGAAGATTTTCAACAAATTTCTTGTGTTTGTCCATTTGCATTGAAATGCAAGAGTAGTAGTGGAGCTGGGACTGTGTTGTTGTGTTAGTGTTGACGTTGCGTTTGTGTCCAGCTGGTGGAGGTGCTGAGCAAGGAAGTGGAGCGGCTTCGACTGCAGGCGGCGGGCGGCACGGGGGGAGTCAGCGGCGAGGGGGAGTTGGAGTCGAGACTCGTCGACCTGCAAGCTGAGCTCACGTGCCTTCACCACCAGAATAAGAGTAAGAATCATGTTGTACTCTTAATAATGCGGAATGCCACAAACTTTCAAAACAATTGATCTCAACAGGGAAAAACATATGTCGATATAGTCACTCCATATTTCTGACATTAACTTAGGAAGTTCGAAGGAAATTTTTTTTTCAAAATTCAACGTAAAATATAAAAAAAAAGTTTTAAGTTCTGCATTAATCTAGTATATCCTGGAACCTTAATTAATAATATGCTTCATAAAGACACAGCATGGATACAGGCCAGGCTAGTTGCTATGCTGACAATGTTATGTTTTACGGATAAAACATTTTAAAACTAAATGTTGATTTTTGTACCGATTTCGGACCGGTCCAGAGTGCTATTAGTAGTGTGAAAAATCACAATATGAGCCTTATGGTCCTGGTTAATTGATATAAACCATCTTCCATCTTGATCACCATCTAGATCTTGCTTTAGTTTTAGAATGAAAATACCCAATCAATAATCACATAACTAAGTATGTTCTTCCAAAACATTACTTTGACTGGCGAGAATATTAGCGAGGTAGTCTTTTGATTCACACACCACAAAATCTTTTCTACAAAACGTAAGGCCGCTTCTACATGAGTAGAGTAGACCTCTGTCCACAGTCTGTCTGTCTCCTCCCCACTTGTCCTCTACTAATAACCACGTTGCTTTGCCCGCAGTTCTGTCCGAGACCAACGAGGAGCTTCAGGCCCAGCTGCTGTCTCGGAGTCTCGAAGAAGGTAGACATCTGCTGACCGGCACGAGTCTAGCGGCCGAGTTCGAGGCCATGTCTAACTCGGAGGTGAGTGTCACGTCACATTGCTTGCTTGCTTCACGTGTACGCTACTTAGGTGGAAGCAGAGTTCACTCACATTTCAACTATAACATGACCAACGTATTGGGTGTTCGTTGCAATCGGTCAAATAAAACTTGATTAAAATGGAGCTGTAATAATAAATAATAAGCATTGTTTTGTCATCTAATTTGTAACGAATTTAATAATTTACTTGCACCACCTTCTTCAAACGCTCTCTTCGTTCCCTTCTCTAGCTCTTTGACAGTAGTAGTATTTTTTTTATTGAAATACTGCTAATTTAGATTTTGCTTTATTTCTGTTGGTAGGTATTCATTTGAAATTGGCAGATTATTGAGCACTTTTATACGGGTCTTTTATAGACCCGTATTGTACGCATTTTATACGAATTTTATAGACGAATTTTATAGATTATAGTTCTGGTCAAACTGCAGAAGGGAATGAAAAGAGTATTTGAAGAAGAAAATTGTTGCTAATTCTTTAGATAGAGTAGGATAAAATCAAGTACCTACATTACACAAAGAGGCTCTCTATTTTTAATCAACATTTTTTTAAAATATCATCAGAAAAATCAATACGTAATTTTCAGAAAATTAGCATTACAACTTACAAGTTATTTTGACAACAAATATTTGTCTGTTTTGAAATGTCAGTAATCGTGTCAATGATGATTGAGAACGGAATGAATATTATTCTTGAAAGTGAGATGGTGAAGTGTTGAATGCCATCACATGTGTTAGTTTGTTCCGTGTCGCTTGCATTGCAATGTACAGAGTGTTTGCTGGGCACTTAGTTGTCTTTTGCTTTCAATGTGTAATACAGCAGGGAAGTCCAATGCAGGTGGAAGCGTAGGAGTACACTTGCACTAGGTAGCTTGTTGGGGGTCGTTATGATGCTCCATTTGTGAAGAGCCATTAGATCAGTCGTAATTCTCAATAAATGTACATGATATTGGAAATGAGGTTTTATCTGGTCAGGTAAACAAATATCAGCTTTAAATTCAAAAGTTTGTTGGATTTGTAGCCCAATGCTCTGACCATCGCTACAGCAATAATGGTCGTGGGTTCGATTCCCACCAGATGTTCAGAACCGAATCTTTGAATTTTCAAATCATATTCGCCTAATGGTATTCATTTGTTTTGGCTCAAGATCATGAAGGGATGGCAACAGACACTGAAAATATATTATTTCACGCGAATACAATTCATATAAATTGGGACTTCTCTAGTTTTGTAAATATGTATAAACAACTTTGCACCGAATCTCTGGTATCGTCAAATATTAAAATCATATAAAACAGTAACACACAATAAATTTGGAGATCATGACAATTCAAGTTTGATTTGATTTTGTTCGTTTTCATTACGGAGAGGTTCTAAGTTCAACTTGATCGGCCAAGTGCGATCACAAGATTCTCCTGATTGTCAAGCTTATTGTTGTTGTTGTCCCCACGCCTGGTATCGCAGACGCACATAACTCCACCTGTTGATCGCTTGTCGCTTGTCCGCTGATTGCCTCTTTGTTTCACAGTCTGGGGAAAATACACATGACGGGCTGTCCTCCGATCAGGTACGTTCACTCTCCTCGTGTGCTGCTTGTACAGCCCTCTCCCTTCACCCTCACATTTATGTGCAACTTGTACAGTTCTCTCTAATGTCATGCATCATTACTGTACTATATATGGGGAACTGTGCTCTCAAATAAATATGATTTGACACTTTAAGACGGCTGGGTAGTGAGTTTGACCTTGAAGAGTTTTTTTAATCGATTTTTATCAATATCTTTTTTCAGTGCAATTGTTAACAAAATAGGGCTATGGAAGTGAATTCAGAACAGTTCAATGAAAATGATTTCATAGCTTGGAATAAGTTATTAGTTTTATTTTGTCCAGCAGGTGTTTAGAACCCGAAAATGTAGTAATTTTCGGGTTCTAAACGCCTGCTGGACAAAATAAAACTAATAACTTATTCCAAGCTATGAAATTATTTTCATTGAACTGTTCTGAATTCACGTCCATAGCCCTATTTTGTTAACAATTGCACTGGAAAAATATATTGATAAAAATTGATTAAAAAACTCTTCAAGGTCAAACTCACTACCCAGCCGTCTTAAATTAAGCTACAACTAGTCGCAGGAAAATAATAGATGTATATTTGAATTTTTAAATGTCAATAAATAATTGAGAGGACAATATTTATGAATACATTCAAGCAAATAACATTCTAATCTAATGTAAATGGGTGATGGTTCTAATGAATGGATGTCACATCTAAAAAACATTACATGATCACTGGTCAGACTAACCAAATGTGTAATGCATGTGTAACCAGTTGTCAACAAAACAAGTTTGACGTTCTGGATGTAAACATTTTTGTATGTAATACTGGTTGTGGTTAAACTATAATTTAGCGTAGAAGAGCATTGTGAATCAACCTGATGACCTAATAGCCTAACGAGGGACAGAATACTCTGTCTGCACTACGGCTCAGACATGAGTTATATTATAAATCTTCAACCGAATAGATAGACTTTTTTCAGAAAGACATAAAGCATGAAGTAAATATTTGTTTTGTACACAAACATAAATATTGTGTTAGTTAATTTACAAATAATATAGCACGTGGGTGTTTTGTAATCTGACTTAAGGCCTGATTCTATAACTGCAAAGCAGTAAGCAAATCAGCTAGCAATGAGATTTTGCCAAAAGATTTCTACACATTGAGATACTGGTAGCAATCAAAAATAGTTGTAGAATCAGAATCCTATGGACCTAGGTATTTTTCAGGTTGTGGGAGAAAATTCCATACAGACTTGAGTCCTTGTCAGACAGAAATAATAATAAACTGATGTGGCAACTTGAATACTATTTTGTTCGGTCTCGATGATACGAGCATAATGATCTCGAAAATAGCTGTCCCGGCGCTAACTGCATGTCTAACGTCTAACTGCCGTGGCTGATGATCTCAAGAATGTTTGTTCAGGTTCGCACGGCTCTCAAGGAGCAGCAAGAAGTGAACTCCCAGCTGCGGTCGTACATCGACGGCATCTTGCTCAACATCGTGGAAAACTATCCCCAGTTGCTCGAAGTCAAGATGAAGCACTGAACGTACGTTGTCACGCGTCGCTCCCAGCACAACTGGTTCCAACTCGACCGATGTCGCGCAACGGTCGTTTAGAATTATCAATTAATTACATATGAAAATTCAAACGATACAAAAGAAATGCGAGAAAGTAGCACTTTGGGTCTTTTTTGGAGCTGCTAACAATTTGATACTCCTCTTATTTTCGAATGTATGTACGAGCGATTGCTGTCGTTAATTGCAGCGTAACTTTATACGAGATTGAATAGATCGTAGGATCGCTGATGATTAAATGCCAATTTGCAAAATGTTGACATTTTGATTGAAGTCGGATTAAATATCGCTGTTTATTTATCAGCGACTTTTGTGAACGGACACATAAAATTCTGTACCAAGTAGAAGGTCGGGAGTCTATTTCAATGATTTTTAAGGATAGCTCGTCTGTCTTCGTCCAATCGTATTTGTAATGGTGATAGAGCTGATTTCTTGGTTTTGAATTTGTGCATCAAAATATGGAGAAAATGACTTTGGGCCTTCTGCTTCTGCTGACAGAACTAATTATTACTTTTTAGTCCTCAAATTGGTCCAAGCATTTTCCAATAAATCCATAAAAAATAATGAGAACCATCAAACGGAACAAACAGCGATGCTTTTGCAATTTCATCACTATGGTTCCGAAAACCTTTACGACTTCAATAATTATACATTTCATCAATGATTTGAGAAACGAATACCGACATACACTAGGATTGAAGTGGAAAGCAGTATCAAAATCCCTGCATAGCATTAATTATTGATTAATTACTGAAACTTGACTCCATTTCGTACGAACTCGAACGCCTCGTGTTGCCTTTCAAATACTTGCGACTAATCTCATTAACCGATGTGCTTTCTTTCCGTCCTCGCTGTCCATGTAATCGTTATTAATTATTATGCTCAACGCTGTATGCTGAGAGCTACATTTTCTGCCAGGAAGACATTGTATTGAACAGTTGGATTTGAGAAAATAATAGACGGACTATGGCCAGGAAGTGTACCGAAATACCAAAACTGTTGATATACGTGAAGCCATACTTTCTATACATACTTTTATTATTATATTAATTAATGTACCTAGATTCTGTAATATGAACTGAAAATTGGCCTGTATGTACTTGTAAATTTATTTAGATTTTCAATTCTGTTATTTATTAATATTTTACTCTAATAGGTAGTATGTTTGTATGTTACTACGTACATATTCAATTTCTTATATTAGGTACTATTTTTTTAAAACTATTCTATCATTTGGCAAATTATGTGAAACAAAACTTTCTGGGATGAAATGTTGAGTTGGAGCTATATCAATGTGTACACTTTTGTAATAAGTTATAATTGTGACCATTTTGTTCTGGGACGTGACGTTGCACGTGAAATCTCGTGTGCGAGTTCTCGAAACATTTGATCCGTCCTCCAAAGGCTGTGATTGTGTATATACATACTATGATTATTGTGTGAGAAAGAAGATGCGCTAACCCCACGAATCAATAGGATTGTTGTTAGTTGAATATTTTTATTAACAAAGATTGTATAATAAATAATATAATATAATTATGTACTATGGACATTTGTAATCTCAGAAATAATGCTTTGATATCTATTGAATAAATTTGTTTAAAACTATGAACCTAATTGTAATTACAGCTTGTGTAACACTTCAACATCCTTGTATAGACCACTCCCTCACCACAATTCTCTAATGTGCAACACACATTAAGCTAATTCAGTTATAATTAGTCCGTTTTGTCTTTGTTTCAAATTGTTATCTTGCTAATTTCAAATTGAGTTAAAATTATATCCGTTATCTTATCCATCCCTCAGGAAAATAAGCCACATTCGTAAAATAATATAGACGCAGGATAAGTAAAAAACAAAATTTTATTAAATAAATAATATTTCAAATGTACACAATAGTAATTGAAAGCGTCATCATTACGAAGTTGTGGTGAACAATGCTTTACACTTGATTCAAAGAGAACGCCAAAATAAGAAACAACTTGTACCAATTCGGAACAAATTGAGTTGTAATATAATTTTATTATGCTTTGTATGAAATCTAAAGCAGCGTTGAAGCTTTCATTGAATTGGTGAGCATTGATTAAATTTCCTCTTCCTGATAAGTTTGGTATTATATTAAATGAATTACTTTCCTTTGGACAGGACACAAACTTTATTTTTTTATACTATAAATTGCACAATATTTCGGCCACTGTCTGCGGCCTTCTTCAAGTGTATGTAACAATTATTGAAAAATTGACAGGTATAAAAACATTATGATTAAAAAAGACAAACAAATCACAATCCATTAGGCTTATCAATTAGGCTTATACCGATTGTGATTTGTTTGTCTTTTTTAATCATAATGTTTTTATACCTGTCAATTTTTCAATAATTGTTACATACACTTGAAGAAGGCCGCAGACAGTGGCCGAAATATTGTGCAATTTATAATATAAAAAAATAAAGTTTGTGTCCTGTCCAAAGGAAAGTAATTCATTTAATTGGTGAGCATGATGTGATTATGGTTCCGAGGTATCCAGAAAGAGAGACGGCAATCATAAACGGGTACCTCCGACTCATGATACCATCCCCTAATTTTCTGTCTAACCTTTTATCAAGTGGTTCAATCAAACCCAATCCAGTTGGATAACTTTTACTTGGCCTCGTACAAATGAGAATGAAATGTTATCACTGTGAAGCAAACCGCAGGACTCTTTGCGTTCATCTTTATTTTAAAATGATAACTAATATTAAATCTTAATACTTCCAAGGCAACTATCACTCCAGCATGCTGTAAATTCAGATGCTCCCACCCAAATACCCTAATACTCACATAACATGCAGGACCCACCTAATACCGCCAAACGCTACTTGTGCTACGATGGTGCGGAGTTCAAGGTCGGTGCTACTACGGGTTATTAGGACAGAAAGCACGGTTCTAACTAGCACCGTGCTATCAATTGGCGATATTAGGTCAAGGTCCACGCACTTGAAAGTCAAGGGCATATCCAGGATTACATTTCGGGGGGGGGGGGGGGGTGCCAGACATTACTAATATTTTGAAAAATCACAGTGGAAAACGAGGGGTTCGCGGGCGCAGCCCCCGAGAAAATTTAGGATCAAGGTCATTCATTTAGGTGCAATTTTGAATCGCAGTGTATAGCTATTTTGGGAAATTATAAATTACAAAATATCCAAAAATTGGAAATTTTTTGGAATTTTAACTCAATTTTAACCATTTTGGAACGATTTTGACATTATCCGTCTATAAGTGTTTTTTCACATATTATTTTAAATGTGCTTATTTTCTTAGATGAAACCCTGATTTCGGGGGGGGGGGGGCATGGCCCCCTCGGCCCCCCCCTGAATACGCCCTTGTAATGAAAGTAAAAAAAAATCACATATAATAATTGTGCGCAAAGATAAGAACGAATTTAAAAAATCTACGTAAAATGTATACTTGGCTCAACTTGATTTGCTAAAGCATTGATTGTGTATTTTCTCAAGAAAATTATTGCTTTATGTTCAATGTAAAAGTTGTATGAAATTCCCAGAATAGCACTTTTTTATTTCAATTTTATCTGATATCTGCTCTCATCTGCAAAGTGATAATTAAAACTATTACACCGAAAAGGCGAGTCTTTAATGTGGGGGCATTTTATATGCGTAATCACTAATCAGTACCTTATCACTGTTCACGGTATGACATTTCTTTTTGGTTTCTTGATTTGGTAATTTACGAATCTAGTTCCCTCTCTGGCACCTCGTAGTTTCTATAGCAATGACATTCCTCCCATGTCAGGGAGCATCTTCAATTGTTCAGCCTAATATCACTCTACTGTCTACTTGGACTGTGCAAATCAGTTCGAAAATCAAACCGAACCGGGGTTAAAGGTTTGATCAAACCACTGTAAGTTTTCCGAACCATAAGAGATGATGGATTATTACGTATTACGTGTTACGTTACACAGTGAGAAAGTATTGCTGGCAAATTAAGCAGGCATTTTTTCAATGATTAATAACCAAACCCGAAAATTCTGTTGCTTAGTATTCAATTTACATAGCCTCCTTGAAAATAAATTAAAACTAGAATAGATTGCCAGTTTCTCAAGGTCCGGTTCTAGTTCTGAACAGGTCGGTTCGGTCTGATTCGACACTGAAAGTTCGCGCAAGTCTACTGTCTACACAACCTCAGTCGCAGGATCCGTCCGCCCAGCCGTCTTTCCACCGCTGGTCGACGAGCGAGCAGTCGAACGCCGGCTTTCCGAGGCGGACGTTGACGCGGTTGTGAATGTCGCAGAGCCACTGCGACAGGCAGTGACTGGATTTTGTGTCAGGCGGAGTCTTCTTCAATCTAGAACAAACAACACATCAGAGACTTAAAACAGAGAGTTACTTTATTTTAAAAGAATTGTTTGTTTGGCGTCTCACTGTTCTACAACTTGTCCAATGGCGACGGATGAATGATTATGATGATGATATAGGGAGATAGGTAAGGATAGATGGTGGGAAGGAGGTGGTTTTGCCCATTAGTATAGAACCTTCCCATCACTTGCCTCTCACACACTGTTTCCAGTCCAACTCTTATGTCGCGGGGTCGCGGTCACATCAATTAAGTAGGTTGGCCTTTAGGGCCTGTTTTTCAATACTCAGTTGTACCAGTTACTGATAAGTTTATTCAGTCATTCAAGGAATTTGATTCGTTGTAGTCATGGCAATATAGTCCTAATGAACTGTTTAAAATTAGCAGAACAAGGCTTCCTGAATAACCAAGAAAATATTATTGTTCAAAATATGAACAATTGAGAGTATAGGTACCTAGGCATAGATTTAAATTATAAAAGATTTCAGTTTCTCGGGAAACAAAAAGGTTTTTTATCTTCTGTCACATGTCGTTCAACACTAAAACTGTAAGTAAAAGTAAAAAGGATTGTTAAACATATATTTGTAATGATTCATGACTATTATTATTAAAACAATTAATGTTATTCATTGTAATCTAACCCAATGCAGATTCAATGAAGATGCAAGTGGAGAGTGGAGAGCATCTCTCTCATTGGCTGACTGTTGTCACGTCGCCATATTTGACGGTCACGTGACAGCTGTCAGCCAATGAGAGAGCTGCTCTACACTCTCGCAGAAGTTGACAGTGTGTCCGCTGTTTTAGCTGTACCTAATAGTGGAGACAACAGCCAGCTTCACATAAGACAAGCCACACTTTCTGCCAACACACAAGCAAGCATGCAGAGCGAGGATTGTTTAGACATTGAAACCATCACATTAGTAGCCTACTGAGTCTGTTGTGTTGACAGGTCTGCTGGTTCTCCGCTACTACTGCACACAGCTATCAAGTGTTATGATTGCAACGAGAAGAAGCCACGTATCTTCCTAGCAGTGTTAGGAGTTGTACTGAGTCTGTTGTGTTGACAGGTCTGCTGGTTCTCCTCTACTACTGCATGCAGCTATCAAGTGTTATGATTCCAACGAGAAGAAGCCACGTATCTTCCTAGCAGTGTTAGGAGTTGTACTGAGTCTGTTGTGATGACAGGTCTGCTGGTTCTCCTCTACTACTGCACGCAGCTATCAAGTGTTATGATTGCAACGAGAAGAAGCTACGTATCTTCCTAGCAGTGTTAGGAGTTGTACTGAGTCTGTTGTGTTGACAGGTCTGCTGGTTCTCCTCTACTACTGCACACAGCTATCAAGTGTTATGATTGCAACGAGAAGAAGCCACGTGTCTTCCTAGCAGTGTTAGGAGTTGTACTGAGTCTGTTGTGTTGACAGGTCTGCTGGTTCTCCTCTACTACTGCACGCAGCTATCAAGTGTTATGATTGCAACGAGAAGAAGCCACATATCTTCCTAGCAGTGTTAGGAGTTGTAATGAGTCTGTTGTGTTGACAGGTCTACTGGTTCTCCTCTACTACTGCACGCAGCTATCAAGTGTTATGATTGCAACGAAAAGAAGCCACATATCTTCCTAGCAATGTTTTGTGTGCACAGGTCCTAGTCGTCACTGTTCTCCTTGTCTACTGCGGTCGTAAAACAGTTAGCATTAAATGCTATCAATGCTTTCAAAGTGAAAAGGTGGTGGATACTGAGGGTTTTGCACCTTGTGGGGATAATTTATCAACATCGACTTTCGCGGACTGTAAGACCTGCGGTAAATTTCATGGAGAGGACGATAACTTAAACTTTTATGAAATGAGAACTTGCGAAGATTCTAGAGAAACATATTGTGACGAGCAAACAAACCAATATGGGAGTGGGAAAATATGCTACTGCAATACTGAATTGTGCAACACGTCTACACGTGTCGTCCCCAGCAAGATGCTGCTTCTTGTGCCACTCTTCATCGCGCTCTACAAGCTGCTGACCAACTAACAAGACCTCACCACCACATCGCTCACCTCAACTCCATTCAGAAATTCATCCACGACCTTACTTTTGTGTCCAATCAAAAAACATTTTCACGAGCCTAAAACAAATTTTATTACAAAATTGTTGGTTATAGTTTTGGTATGAGAGAGTTGCTTTACTCCTTTTATCTTCCCACACACTCTAGAAATCTACTTTTAATTGGATCACATTATGAAAAATTTTCACAAGCCTACATATTCCTTGAAAGTAAAAAAAAACTACCTAATGAAAAATTAATGCTACTTTCTAATCTTCTGAGATATACCTACCTAAAAATTTTCATCCTGTAAACTTCTTATGAATAAAACTCAACTTTAGGTATTGATTCAACTAATTTGTCATTGCTTAATTTGCGCGTAGGGTTGCCAACTTTCCAAGAATAGACCTCCGGACAGTACAGCACCAAAATTCTCTGGGTAAAAAAGTATAAAAAATACGGTATTTTAGGGAAAACATGTACGTGTACGAAAAGACAATCTCACACTAAATCAATGGGTGGACTGGGGGCAGGGCCCGTCAGTAAAATAGTAGTCCGGGCCGCACAGGCCTGGAATAATTTTGAATTTCAAAAGTTATTTTGGGCCATTTTATGCATTCTGGAATTTCCTGGACATAATGTTGTCCGGAATGAGGTAATTCCGGCATCAGGACAATGTTGTTTAATTCCGGAGTGTCCAGATAAAATCTGGATGGTTGGCAACCCTATTTGCACGAAAGCCCGGCTTACCCATCCGTTTTGAAAGTTAAGCTGAGATTACGCACCTTTTAATATTATATAAAATACAAAATTGTAAAATAGAACACATTTGGTTATCCCGCTCATTTCTACTTTTATCTCTTCAAGCTACACACTCTACAAACTTATCTACACAATTATCTTCGGTGGAGATCAAAATTCAAAATTGGATTAAAGATTTTTTACAAATAGCATAGAAAGAAACGCACCAAATTCAGTCCTGAAATTCAAAATTTTCCTGGGGCTGTGCGCCCCGGACCCTGACTGGATAAACTAGAGGTATTCTAGAACTTTTAAATTCCCAATTCTGATGGAATCCTATTTGGTGCAATGTTAATCCTTATGGCAGTGACCGCCGGGGCGGATTCCATCAGAATGGAATTTAAAAAACGTTCTAGAATAGGCCTCCAGGTCGCACTGTTTTACCGATCGATATGAAATTTTGCACACATGAAAAGATCACCTTTTCTATTTGCAGACCCTAATTTCTTGAAATCCGTTCATTGGTTAAAAAAATTATAATAAATATCTCTCGATTGGTTGAAAAATCAAAGGTCTACATTAGATCTGACCGAACTCATATTTTGCACGATCGTTGCGACCAAAATTTGCTCTAATTTTTCAAATTTTTATACATATTCTTCGGTTTGTTAAAATTTAAGAAATTATCTTCAAATAGTAAAAAAAATGAAAAAGTTTTGGCGTTACACAGAGTGTTTTCCTAGCGAGTTTAAGGACAAATGAACGTACTGTTCTCGTAGATCTTGGGCACAGACATCACAGGGGTAGAACTTGGAGAATAGCGTGAAGAATTGTGACATCTCAGTTTTCTGCTGCGGTGTTGGCTGTTCTGGATACCGAGCTGCTAACGTGTGCAGAAACCCCCAGGTCTTGTTACCTGCAACAAGTGTGTACATTCAATCTTCTGATTCCTGTCAATGTCAACATTATATTCTATTTTAACCATTCTTACCCAGCTCATCTCTATCGAGAGGACAGTCTTCTCGTCTCGGTTGTGCTTCAGAATTACTGTTAGGGTTCTGGAAAAGACAAATTGCATCTTTTAGACCCGAGATTACATCATAGCTCTACTGACGAATTAGGTTATGTAAGCTGTAAGTGAATAGTGCAGAGATTCATATAAAGTTTGAAGCTTACATTATCACTGCTAGTTGATTTACTCTGTTGTTTCGACCAGGTTTTAAAATCTGTACAAGATCTACACGGTTTTTCAAAAGGTTTTACATGTGAGCTACCATAAAAGTCTTCTCTACTGCGCGCCGCCATCTTGTATTCACCGCCTTCTTGTTCTACAAAGTCATCCACTAAATACTAAACTGTAGGAACACGATTCAAACGACGAGCGCGAAAATATGTTTCTGAAAAATAACTGGTTTTCTCTGCCACGGATCTCTGCTAAAAAGCTCTAATGAAGTAAATGTCTTGTTTTATTTAAAAAATAAATCCCAGCTAATCGTAATACAATTATTGAGTATTCATTTGTTACAAACTTAAAATGCTGTTCATTCTCTGCGCAATTTGTTAATTTGTTAAATGTGAAACATTCAATGACTTTTCAAAATCTTAAATGAATAAAGAATCTAAGGGCTATGCTTATGAATGATTGCTAATGTTAACAGATTTATTTTAAATTCCTTTTTGAACAGAGACCTCCTAAACAATAATTTCGGTCTGAAATCATTTTACTCCTTGTAACTTTTTTAAAAATAATATGTTTCTGTATACTTTGACGAATTTGAATATAAAATATTATAAGCCGGGTCTATTCCCACATACTTTTGGCGGGACAAATACATTTAACTAGGTGGGTGGGAATAGCATGCCCATACATCCCAATCCCATACTTTCGCACCACACCAACTATTTTTACAAGCATTATCCCAGACTTTTTCTTTGTAGCTTAAAAATATATTTAAAAAATTACATGTTTTAAATGTAAATATTTTGTTGTATTTGTATTTTAATGTGTTTTATGTTTTTACTTGAGTTCATATTTGTAAGTGTAGCTGATACACATTATATTACCTACCACACTTCTACCACTGACAATGTTTCAACAAATTGAAATGTATGCTGATACTGATGTATATTTATTGTTGTATTGTATTATTATTATTATTACTATTGTTTTTTATATTACCAACCTATGTTACCTTCACTGACAATGTTTCTACAAATTGGTATTTGTGTGTAACCAGCTATGAATAAATAAATAAATAAATAAATTAATTAATTAATTAATAAAATGTATATTATGTAAAGGGTAGGTAGGTAATGTTAAAAATTTACTATTTGAATTTAAAAACCACATGAAAATTGTGATTTTGTTGTAAAGATTGTCAAAAGTTGGTGTGGTGCACGGCACACATACTTTCAAAAGTAGGTGCCAATAGAACAGGGTTCTATTGGCACCTAGTTTTAAAAGTGTGTCCCGTCAAAAGTTGGTGCGCATAGACACTTCAAAGTTATGACCTGACATTGACAACCAAGCAGTATTGCACACAAACTCACACACATACCGTGTTAAAATGACAAACTGTAGTGTGCAATGGCTATATTCTTACATAAAAGAGATGGGACATCGAATGGAAAATATCGATATATCGAATCGAATCGAATCGAAAGCAAAATATCGATTCAATCGATTATCGAACCAAAAAAAATCGATTTATCGATATATCGAATCGATTTTTAGTAAGAGCTTACAGTGCAAAATTCAATAATTTTAAGGAGAAAACTGTTAATAAAATTCAAAGTTGATTATAAAAGTCCGTGTTTTTGTTTCTTGAACCAAAGAGCAGGCGGATGGAACGAGAGTTGAGACGTCACAGATCAGATTTATGCTTAAAAAAGGTGGCGCGAGCGCTCGGATTTGATAGAAGAACGATTTTAGTACTCTCCGATAGCTCGGAACAGGAAAGAATCACACCCTCGGAAACATAAATACAAGATCAAAATAAAAAAAATTATCTAGTTTAAAATTTATAACTAAAACAATGCATTATTAACACTTTTGCGAGGTCTGTGGTTTCGATTCGATTTTTCACTGAAATGAATCGATTCAACGATATATCGAAACGAAAAAATCGATTCAAAAAATCGATATATCGATTGAAAAATATCGATATATCAAAAAATCGAATCGAATGTCCCATCTCTATAGAGCGTGTTTTTTAATCTGATCCGTAGATCAGACGGAGCGAGAGCTCCGACGTCACAGATCTAACAGATGTCTGGATAGTAAAAATACGATATGGAGCAACCGCTTAGAGCCAAGGTTCATGAATCTCCGCTAGGTTTTCTACGCATGGAGATTGGTGGACCTTGGTTTGGAATATGCGGGAATTTTAAATGGGGCCTACACGATAAAACTTGCCCTTATTTCATTTCATGCTAATTAATTATTTTTCGACGTCGAAATTGACGACAGGCCATTGAATTACTATTATTTTGCTAAGGATGTTGTTCCTCGAATGAATTACCAGCAATTCAAGTCTCATTTTCGACTGGACCCTGCAACTTTCGAGGTTAGAATAGCCAAAGTCTGTGGTCCCTCATTTTCAAGAGAATGTTTCAGATCCCATCCAAGTATAGCTTTGTACATATATTTTATTTAATTTCATGGAACTATAGACAACTCTACTGATAAATATTATATCAAGTGGTAAATATCTTATCCAAATATCCAATATCGTAAATATACATTGATTTTTAAAGCAAATCTTCGCATTCAAAAATGATTTAATATTAATGGGAAATAAAGAAAGTTTTAAACAAAATGTTCTTCTATTTTATTATTTTAGACATGGTAACAGAAGTAGATACAATATCACGTTATGGATTCTCTTTAATAAGAGCAATCACTATTGCTTTCAGATTCTTTGGTGCTGTAATTAAATATAAAGATATGTCATTAGTATGAATATATTAAGCAATCCAATCAAGTAAAATACCAATGCTGAATGCTGATATCAACAAACTCCAGAAAACTCATCTAGAATATATTTAGAACGAAATGCTGATTGCGATGCCGCTGCTTTTATTTAAAGATGGTACACTTGGCACAACTAAAAACGGTATTTGAGCAAAACGTTTTGGCTGCTGGTCAGGTTCTTTGAGAATCTAATCTTGTTATTTTCAGTGAAATCAGAGCTCATATACTAGAGGTAGGTGAGGTGCTAGTATAGACTTTACCGGATGATACTATCAAATCTTTTTCAGCTAATCTGTTTCTTTCGAAAACCGTTTTTATTGGTTCAAGTGTACCTATAGGTATTGTGTAACTTTTAAAAAAATTCAAATTTTGTCCCAGTGGCAGACGAGTTTTGTGACCATGTGTGAGTGTGTTTGAGACCATGGTATGGTAAGAGCACACAATCCCACACACCCACTTCAGAACCTCACCATTTGTGCTATTCTTGAGGTATGCTGAATGATTGTACCAATGGATAGTGACTTGGGAGGTAATTCCTGTACCTATACACACTTTCACTCTCTTATTGTTATGGATTGTTATGGACGTTAAGTTAGCATTCTAATGTTAACAAAATTTATAATGTACGAACGATAGCCAAAAGACTAAAAACGTAGGTACAGGAATGACCCCTTGTTTGGCTAGTATGTAATTAATTATAGGTGTATGTCAATGTCATTGCAAGAATCATAAGTGCAGAACATGTCAATGGTAGGTAAGCCTAGGTAGGTAGTACCTACAAAGGACGCTTATAGGAAGCTGGACCATACCTAACCTAAATTTGCCTAAATTTTACCTAAATTTGTAGGTAAATTTGTAGGTATAGGCAATAACGTATGTAAATTGTATTAGAAAAATGCTAGGTAGGGTAGTATTAAATCATTTACAATTAAATGAAAGTTTTTGAAATATAATATAACTCAGAAAATGCAATGAACTAAATAGTAAGCAGTAATTTAAAAATAATAATACCTAAAAACTTACTGTCACCTGACATTTTATCAATTCAGGTTAAATATCACAGCTCACTATTCAGAAACTGATGGAATCTCTGTTCTGTAGAAGGCAGTGATCAGCAGTGATCTCGTTGCCTCGCCTTTTCATCCGGAGCTGACAGATCTCCTCTGAATGCTCTGCTCTGCAATATAAAAACGGTTGCGCGAGCGCTCGGATCCAATAGAAAAACGATTTTCGTGGTTTCCGATCGCTCGGAGGTGCTCGGATCCAATAGAAAAACACGCCCATATAAAACTATCATCGTTCGATCAGGATTATTAAAGGAAATAAAAAGGTACCCTATCTAAATATTGCTAAAACTTTTGAATCATTGAAGTTATGTGAAGTAATGTAACCTAACCTATCATATTTACAGGTCTACAGGAATACACTTGGTAAGCAATCAATACCATCTCCATACAGAGTCTATATTGTCGCCAGTTTTTCGCTAAAGCACATTTGGATCTTCAGAAAAATCCAACAATGAGGATTAGCCATGTTTTAGTGACAGGTTTGACGCGTCTCGAAATAAACATTGGCAACTTTGTAAGGCGAAGGGGCTGGGGAGTCATTAAACGGTCAGGTAGCTTGAAAAGAAGGTAATGAGCTTAACTCTCATACAATGAATGAATGAATGCCCATTGTATTCTAAATAATGGAAACCCAATGTGCTTAAGCCTTTGAATATTTAATCCTACGGATTATACTCAAAGCTTTAGCGAAAAACTGGCGACAATACCCGATAATCTGAAAATTTAGGGCACTCTACTTACACGGAAGGGCGCCCAACTGCAGTATTTCACCGGGCAAAGGGTTGAGTTGGGGGGGGGGGGGGGGGAAGATTCAAATGGGTAGCAGTTACAAATTTTCGTGATTACAGAGCCTTTGATACAAATCTTGTAGTAAAATATAGCAAGTATTTATTTGTAGAAAATGTTTTAGGAGAAGCACGTTTGAAATGAACAGATACGAAGGTGGATGACGAGGAGGAGAGCGAGAAGGAGATGTGCTGGTGAAGATGGAACCTCATAGTTGATCCCTGAAACTCTGGCACTTTCAGAGAGGAGGAAGAGAGATCGACGAGAGAGTGGCAGCAGGATGTGAGGCATGTAAGCATGGGAGAACATGATTGGGGGATTGACACTTAGGTTGCAAGAAGCAATCTCTGTTCATTATTCACATATATAAATAACATTATCAGATTTCAGAAAATATAACCAAAACACTATGAAATTGACCATATTTATTTTCGAAATTCAAGCCTGCCGCAACAATTATTTTCGCGTACAAACATTTTTTCCCGAAAAACAAAGTTTCTAGGACAATGTTGAAAACATTGGGCGCCGATAATGTAGATGGAGACCGAAACCTCGTTCTTTAGTCTCCGATACTTTGTTTGCATGTCAACCTCATCTTACCTCAAAGCTGACTATAATCTCACTGGGGGACAGATGCGCTCAGTAAATAATGATAAGTAATCATGATTATTCTTGATTTAATTTCCTCATGTTATTTCATTACTTCTGTCTTTCATTTTAATTTCTTTCTTTCACAACTCTAAAATACGATTAATGGCCGGTCTTTCAATGCCTTGCTAACTTTTATACAGTCAATTAGGACTATATTGCCAAGGCAACAACCAATGGCATTCCTAGAATGTCCACTAACTAACTGTTAAGAGCTAATTGAGACTTAGCAGAGTATTGAAAGACCGGGCCTAAATCGCTATCACTTTTGAATCATTCAATTTTATGAAATATGTGAAAAATTATGTGTAGCTAATTTTTAGCCGACCTTTGCAATATCAACACTTATGTTTGCAATATGTTATTAAGTGTTTGTGTTAAAACACGACACTTGTGTCGGCTAAAAAATTAGCTACACTAAGGGTCGGTCTTTCAATGCCTTGCTAACTTTTAAACAGTCAATTAGGATTAGATTGCCATGGCAACAACCAATGACATTCCTGGAATGACCACTAACTAACTGTTAAGAGCTAATTGAGACTTTAGTAGAGTGTTGAAAGACCGGGCCTAATTATTATTTAGGAAATATTATCACCAATGTTTACCAAATTGCCTGTCCTCAGCAAAATAAACAAGATTGAAGTACTTTACTTATGTTACCGTAGCAACCAAGGGTTCACTACGACTAACTGAGCAGTTTGTACAGCGACAGACAGAGCAGCAACCCAATGCCGGGATAGTTCCAAACAGCCGCGTTGCACATATCCCTGTCATTACAATAACACACATTGCCTCTCTTCACTGAATTACATTGTCCTGTCTCATTGATTGCCACTGTGATGTTCTCTGGGAGTACGAATACGATCCAAGCGTTGTCGTCGGAGTCGAATGCGGCTGGCTGACAGGATCTGGCTGTCACGCCCAGAGTGTAGGAGACTTTACAGACTCCCTCGCACTGCGCAGTCTCAGTGGTGTTCCCTGGCATGATGGCGCATGCGCTGTCCTGCTCGGATGCGCACTGGTAGCACGTGATGGCGTGCGTTTGTGCGCAGGCGCAGACCAGGAGCAAAAGGGGCTGTGGATGTAACAGGGCCAGTAATAGGGAAGTCTAATTAAAATTAGATTTCAGAACATTATTTGTATTATGAAAGTTGAGATGCTGCTGAACACATGTTTGGTATTATTTTTGTTGTGAGATGAATAGTTTTCAAGGAATTAATTTACAAAGATTGATATATTTCCTACAATTTTAAAACAGGAAAAATGGCAATGACATCACAATCCACTATATTGCCAGAGCAACAACGAAATCACTATGGTAACACATTGTTGGAGACTTGGAAATGACATCACATTCCTGATTCTCGTTGCCCGCCGGTTTTCCCGCCAAAATATCCAATGACACTTGAATTTGATTTTTATGAATGAAAATTTTAAATTTTGCTGGTGATTAGTGTGTTTGTCATCATTATTTGTGTTGATATTTACAAATTAACTGGAATAAAATTTCACGTGACTTCCCTCAACACAAATGCAATTTTTAATTGATGGAAATATAATATTGAAATCTGTGCGCTTTTTTGTTTCAATCGCTTCAATCTTCATTCAAATCATTTTGTCCATCTTCAAGAGACGGTCACAATTTTAAAAAAATCCTTCTTCATCCTTCCTCTTAAGACGGCTGGGTAGTGAGTTTGACCTTGAAGAGTTTTTTAATCGATTTTTGTCAATATCTTTTACCAATGTAATTGTTAACAAAATAGGGCTATGTACACTCCCCCAAATAATAAACGGTACTTGGTACAAAACGTATTGGCTGCTGGGCCGGTTCCTTGACAATCAATCCTTGTTATTATCAATGAAATCAGAGCTGACCTAAAAGAGTTAGATAATGCGTTAGCACTGACTACATGGGATGATGCCATGAAACCTTAATCAGTCAATTCATTTTCTTTCGAGTACCGTTTATTATTTGGGGGAGTGTACGTATATTCAGAACCGTTCAATGAAAATAATTTCATAGTTTGGAATAAGTTATTAGTTTTATTTTGTCCAACAGATGTTTAGAACCAAAATTTTACTAATTTTCGGGTTCTAAACATCTGTTGGACAAAATAAAACTAATAACTTATTCCAAACTATGCAATTATTTTCATTAAACGGTTCTGAATACACGTACATAGCCCTATTTTGTTAACAATTACATTGGTAAAAGATATTGACAAAAATCGATTAAAAAACTCTTCAAGGCCACGCTCACTACTCAGCCCTCTTAACACTTGTTGAGGGGCAGATGCAAAACACACCTTGCGTTTAGAGATAAACAGGAAACCCCATACGTATTTCCGGTAGGTACCTATACTTAAGGCTGAATTACACGATTCAAGTTTCCTTGAATTCAACCCTTTCAAGAATCAAGGGGGTTGAATTCAAGACTTGGATCGTCTAAATGAAAACATTAGTTCAACAATCAACAATAAACATTAATCGTCTAAATTCTGTTTTAACCCCTTCAAGGAAACTTGAACCGTGTAATTCAGGCTTTAGGCAAGTTTCAATTCAAATTTTAAAGTGAAGAATGTTTTTCCACAACTTTATATGTATTTAAGTGCTAGGAGAAACAAAAGCAATACTTATATTGCATGCTAACTCTTTTTTTTGAAATGCTAGGTATTGCATCTAAATCCTTCACCTGATGCATGTGAACTAAACAAGCTGCAACTCTGTCTGTTGGTTGGACTTACAAGCATTCCTGTGAGCATGGCTGTCAAGTTCTTGAGCAGAATGTGTGGATCGGGCTGTCTAAGTTAGACTGTGAGGACCGCGTTAGTGAAGGGGAACTTGTGGTCTGATAAGGCGGGTCATAGCAGTAGTTATCGCAGAACAAGAATAGATGACTTTTTATACGGAAATCTTCCTCAAATATAATTCCCTCCTTTCCCAAGATAGGTTTATTTACTCAAAGGTGCAATCCAAATACTTGTGCATATCATAGGTATTAAAGGGGGGCAACGGTCAGAAATTAAAATTTTACCATAATTACACATCAAACTATTAATATCCGTAAGACATATGAGAAGGTACCAATCCGGTTGTGATAGTAAGAGCAGCAAATCGATAAACGTGATTTTAATCGAAAGTATGCAAAGAATTTTAGTCCCATAAGGAATAAGCTGGACGCAAAATGTCTATTGGGAACGTAGGAGAACCAAAATAGATAGAAATAAAAGAAGCTCCGCTACATATAAATAGGAGTGTTTTCTTCATTTTATCTCTTTTAAAATTTTCTGTGAATTGAACCGTTTAGCTGCAAATAAATATAAAAACAAATCGCTACTGTATTATACACCAAGAAGGTCCCATATTTTTTGTACAGAAGGTACATTCCTGCAAATCTCCCTCCCACTCTCTGTAGCTGGACCCAAATTGTTTACACTAAGCGCTTGCTGACACTTGAAATAGTAATAAAATAGCCATAAACTAAACAATTTCATGCATCATCATAACACAACACATTAAATATATATTACAGTCTGCTCAAAGAATGTTGATACCATAAGACAAATCTCATGTGAACTAATATGCAATACAGGCAATAATTATTATTAATTGAGCGAGCGAAGCGAGCGTCTCCTTTTGGCTCTTTTGGCACGGACCTCTTTTTTTTTTTTTTTTGTTTTTTTGTTTTTGGCTGCTAATAGCCGATACACAGGTCGCACCGTTTCACCGATCGATCTGAAATTTTGCACACTTGTAAAACCAACCTTCTCTGTTTGCAGACCCTAATTTTTTTGAAATCCATTAATTGGTTGAAATTTAAATAAACATCTCCGGATAGGCTGAAAAATGAAAATAGACTTCGACAAATGTGATCGACCTTATATTTTGCATGGTCATTAACATTAACATTGTCTCTTATTTTACAAATTTTCAGCCAAATCCTCCCATTGGTTAAAATTAAAAAAAATATTTTATGTGCTTTTTGAAATTTAAACCAGAACCGTTTGACCGATCAACTTAAAATTTTGCATGGTCATCGGGTCCAACATTATCTGTATTTTTGACAATTTTCAGACTAAACTGTGTTTAAATTCAAAAGTTATTGACAGTTTACGGATATTTTGCGTATTGGCTATCATACTTCTCAAATTTCATATTTCACGGCATCTTCGAATCTTCACTTCAAGGTTGTTAGAGCAGAAACTTTCAAACGTATATTATGAAACTGATATGACCGTTTAACATTTTTTTGAACGATATCCTGTGATTTTTGGAAATTAACAAGGAATCGGTCAATCTTAAAGGTTCAATCGATCAACTTAAAACTTTGCGTGGTTATTGGGACCAATATTTTAGGAATTGTTAGAGATTTTCATACAAGTCTGTGACAAAATTCAAGAATTATTGGCTTTTAATGAAATTTTCGATAAACATAGTTTCGGTTCGAGGTGTTGCGCGTATCCGTACTCGCTCATCAACGCGTTACTCAGAGCGTTTTCCTAGTTATTACAATACCGTTGGCACATTTGCACTTATCAATTATCTATAAACATGACAAGATGAAATGATGGTAATTTTTCATATTCTGACTGTTGTCGTCCTTTAATATTCTTTAATTTATTTTTATTAATACTTACATCACACTAGGTACATTTATTGAGCGAGCGACTCCTTTTGGCTCTTTTGGCACGGACCTCTGTTTTTTTCCTGCTATTAACCGATACACAGGTCGCACCGTTTCACCAAACGATCCGACATTTTGCACACATGTAAAGACAACCTTCTCTGTTTGCAGAGCCTAATTTTTTTGAAATCCATTCAGTGGTTAAAATTTAAATAAATATTTCCTGATAGGCTGAAAAATGAAAACGGTCTTCGATAAATCTGATCACTCATATTTTGCATGGTCATTAAGACCAACATTGTCTCTTATTTTACAAATTTGCATCCCAATCAGTTAAGAACGTATGAACTTATTGATATTTTTAACAGCTGTCAGAAATGAAGTATCGAAATGAATGTTTTCCAGTGTAAATTGAATTGAATCTGATTTGCTAGGTACCAGGGTGCTTAGATGCTATTTTCAAGCTTCGATGAAAAGCATACTTTTATGTTGATTGAGTGGATCATATTTCAATTCAATATGGATGTATATGTTTTCTGTGCGTTGTGTATACGCATTTTCGGTTCGAGAATTTGCACGCATCCGTGCTCGCTCATCAACGCGTTACACTGAGCGTTTTCCTAGTATTACCTATAAGCATAAGCAATAATTGGAACAAACTTAAAGATATCTAAATGAAATCAATGCAATATCAAAAGAAAAATGTGTAAGTAATAGAAAATTCAATTAACATATACAAAATGTAAAATGTAAAATGTAATGGATACAATCACTACAAATGAGCGGTAAGAAAAGAATGATCAAGTGGAAGAGTCCAATAACACCGTTCTTTCATTTTCCTTGAACACTAACCAATCAATTTCTATAATCAATTCCAAGTAATACATATCCCCATAAAAAACACTCCGTGTAAAAATACCAGCCAAGTCTCTTCAACTACAAAAAAAATAGAAGAAATCTAAAAATTCAGCACTGAAAAGTAGTGATATCAAAAAATGGGCCAATACAAAACTTCATTTTAAAAATAAAAATATACTTGGCGCATCGTGTAGGTATATAAACAGTAAAGAATATGCCGAAAATCAAATGCACCTAATTATATAGTATACCTATAATGCCCTTAAAAACGATGCGCCAAGTATATTTTTATTTTTAAAATGAAGTTTTGACTTGGCCCATTTTTTGATATCACCATCAGATGGAGATAGGTTTTAAAAGAGGTGTAATTTCACTGTTTTTACGGCCCACTAGCCCACAAATGGCATTACCTATTGTTCCCAAATTTAGTATATGTTGTCAGATGGGCCATAGCTCGAAATTAAGTTATTTCACAACAATGTGAGATTTTTCAATTTTGAGATCCAGTAGGCCGAAAATGCCATGTTGTTGCTTACAGTAAAAGTAGTTGGTCTGCTCCTCAGTTTATATAGGCATTTACGGTATGTTGAGTGAGTGTGAGTGTACAGTACGACTTGGCTGGGTGGAGCGACCGCTCCACTAGATTTTTTTGTATAAAAGAATGTATTTTTGGACACTTTCCGGTGTTCAAAGGAAGAGCTTGTAGCAGAGTGCCGCTAGGGGCGCCAGTAGCATCATCATGCCGGGATAGTTCCAAGCAGAGGAGCTGTGGAGGAGGTCGGTGTTACAGAAATCTGTATCGCAGCCACAGACTTTGGTGGGTATTTCTTCCACGGTCTTGTTCTGACAACCCATCTGCATTGGGCCTTCGGAACAACCTGAAACCAATCATCACAACCAGTGTGAGATGCCGACCTGGAGGCGTATTCTAGAACGTTTTCCCAATTCCATTATTGATGGAATCTCGTCACGGCCATGAGGATTAACATTACACCGAATCAGATTCCATCAGAATTAGGAATTTAAATGTTATCTGTGGATTAATTTCACTTTTAAAACCAGTATTTTATTAACTCCAAAGTTCTCTCAACCTGGAGTCTGGAACTAATAATGGAGATGATTCTAACAATGGAAATGGTTCTGGACTCCAAGTTGAGCTAAATCAGGTGTCCGTAAAATAACGGTTATAAAATAAAATCCAATCCACAGATCGCCTGCTGTCTACTATAGACCTCCTGGGTACCTGGGCAGTGCAGGCAAAACAAAATCCGTGCAGACCAAAGCATACTACATTTACTTTTAATTTGTAAAGAAGGATGAAAATGTATACGAATGACAAATTGATCTTTGAAAATATGAAAATAATTGACTTTTCACTTGATAATTCGACCCGACATTGTGTTGGAAACGGGAGACAGATATTTATTATTAATTGGTACAAAGTGAATCTTTGAAAAGTAATAACCAAACTTTTATTTAGTGAATTTCCTCCAAAGCTGGGTGGGTCCACATAGACCGTTTTTGTGTTTTGCGTTTTCCGTTTCTTTTCTTATAGCCAAATCACAAGTCCAGAAACCGCACAGGGCAGACTTGTGATTCGTTTATACCTACAAAAAAACGGGAAACGAAAAACGAAAAAACCGTCCATGTGGACCAGGACCCAACTTTTTAAAAACAAAAATCTCGTTATAGAACCACTCGCGTCCCGTTACATTGCAGTCATAATGTGAAAGTAACGTATTAACCTCTGAACTCGCTGTATTCGCCGTCGAGATGGCCTGAGCTGTGAGCACACTGCAAGTTGTCTACTGGACACGTGGCCATGTACCACGTGTCGTTGCAATGCGGGAAGTAGGGTAGTTGCGCAGGAGTAGCGCACGCGTGACAGCGCAGCGCACTGGCTGGTGCGCAGTAACACAACACGACCAGCATGCACTGCAACAAGGTAACAGTGAGTCTAGTGGACAGGTGGCCATGTACCACGTGTCGTTGCAATGCGGGAAGTAGGGTAGTTGCGCAGGAGATGCGCACGCGTGGCAGCGCAGCGCACTGGCTGGTGCGCAGTAACACAACACGACCAGCATGCACTGCAACAAGGTAACAGTGAGTCTACTGGACAGGTGGCCATGTACCACGTGTCGTTGCAATGCGGGAAGTAGGGTAGTTGCGCAGGAGATGCGCACGCGTGGCAGCGCAGCGCACTGGCTGGTGCGCAGTAACACAACACGACCAGCATGCACTGCAACAAGGTAACAGTGAGTCTAGTGGACAGGTGGCCATGTACCACGTGTCGTTGCAATGCGGGAAGTAGGGTAGTTGCGCAGGAGTAGCGCACGCGTGGCAGCGCAGCGCACTGGCTGGTGCGCAGTAACACAACACGACCAGCATGCACTGCAACAAGGTAACAGTGAGTCTAGTGGACAGGTGGCCATGTACCACGTGTCGTTGCAATGCGGGAAGTAGGGTAGTTGCGCAGGAGTAGCGCACGCGTGGCAGCGCAGCGCACTGGCTGGTGCGCAGTAACACAACACGACCAGCATGCACTGCAACAAGGTAACAGTGAGTCTAGTGGACAGGTGGCCATGTACC